>CM075018.1:117031-128836 GCA_037576675.1 Pangasius sanitwongsei | reverse complement strand
CTTGTTATGGGTGGAGTTTAAGCCTGTTATGGGTGGAGTTTAAGCCTGGTATGGGCCGAGTTTAAGCCTGTTATGGGTGGAGTTTAAGCTTGTTGTGGGCGGAGTTTAAGCTTGTTATGGGTGGAGTTTAAGCCTGTTATGGGTGGAGTTTAAGCCTGGTATGGGCCGAGTTTAAGCCTGTTATGGGCCGAGTTTAAGCCTGGTATGGGCCGAGTTTAAGCCTGTTATGGGCCGAGTTTAAGCCTGTTAAGTTCCCTGCTAAAAATGAGATTTTCTCTTTCACATAAAGTTACTCACTTCACACTCAGGTGGAAATGACACTGTGGCCCTCTTTGTTTTCTGCTCTGTGTGTGTGTGTGTGTGTGTGTGTGTGTGTGTGTGTGTGTGTGTGCGCGCGTGTGTGTGTGTTTTGAGATTGTTCCTATGGTCCACATGCACTTGGTTCCCTTAATAAGTTTTGCCTGTTTCATTTTGAATCTTTACTGTTAGCATGCTTTGCTTACTGAATCCAGAGTCTGTGTGTTGAATTAGCAGTGATGCTAACTACTTATCAAGGTTCAAGGTTCTTTATTTGTCACATACATGTGATGTATTAATGTAGTGAAATGTTTTTCCTTAGTGCCTCGTCCCACAGTGCAACTGTGAAACAGAATATAATAAAAGCCGAATATGCTGAAAGAATATAATGAATAAAATAGAATAAAATAGACTCTATTTGATAAAATATAGATGTTATATGTAAAAATATGGAGAAAGTGTTTAGCAGCTTGTGAAGAGGAATCTTAGCAGCTTTTGAGGACGTAGTGTGCCGGAGATGCAAGAGTTTTTCTTTGTTATCATGCGTTTAGTGTTGGACTTTCAATTGGGTTTATTTGAGTGTAAATCAATGTTTGTGTCTCTCGTCTCTCACAGCTCTGTGTTTTTACTGATAACACTGAGCTGCAGTAGCACTTCCTGTCCAAACAGGAAGTGTTCTGTCTCGCTGAACCTCCTGTTCTCTACAATGTGAGTATCAATTTACTCTCCAGCTTTTATTCCTGTTCACACACATCAGTAACATTGAAGAGCAGAGTCTTTAATTAATCAGTAATGAACTGTTTGATTAGCGCAGAGCGCTTTTGTCCTCATGACTTCTCTAAGTTGCGATTCTGTGACATCACTTCAACATGGCGGCGCTCATAGTGAAAAGTAAGAACAAGAATGAACTTTTGTGATTCTTCGATCATTGAAATTTAAATTATTCACTTTCTGCAAGATTTTTTTTTATTTTTAATAAAACTGCTCTTTCATGTAATTTTGGGGCCATTTACAGAATTTTCACATCCACATTAAAAATAAAGCACTAACCAAAAAACTCTAATAATTAATTAATTAATTAACTAATAATTCCAGTACACAGAGACAGAAGTCTGTTTTTAGATGAGGAGAGAACACAGCATCTTAATTCACCTTTATTTCCGACTTCAGATGTCTGAGTTAATGTAAATGCTCTAACGTAGGAAGTAGGAGGTTCTCTGTTCCCAGTTGTCGTGAATGCAGCATTAGCTCCTTAAGCCCCGCCTCTTTTCCTTAAAGTTGAACATTTGAAGTAGACACAATTTTCACCTTTAAAAGAAATTATTTTTTAATTTTTTTTCCTTCAAATGATGTACTATAAACAAGATCGAGAGAACACGCTGCGTTCCAGTGGAACCTGAAGCAGCAGTTCCACCTCATCGTCATAACACACAGAGTTTCTCCTTCTCTAACATCCTATACGCGGATCTTAACCTTATTCTCGAGGAGTTTGACGTAACAGTTTACGACGTTAATGTCACTGCACTGGCGTGATCATGGGAGCGTTTTTGTGTGGATGGAAACATTTCCGACAGCGCTGTTCATGTGGAAGGGAATTTTTTGTTAAAAACAGAGGATTGAAAACTTTTCAAGTTTTTAAAAATATCTGTACACATGTGGACGAGGCCTCAGACACAGAATAAGAGGAAAGTGGGCGCTGACTGATGATGTCATCACTGGCTATGAAGTGAGAGTAACATGAACAACCGAGCAACAATCCCCCCTAGCCCCCCCCATCTACCCCAGCCTACCCCCACCCTGCCCAACTTCAAGAGCCCTCTCTTCACCAGCACTCAGACACTTACTCACGTTATGACTTCCTCTTACCTCCAGCCGTGTTTACGAGGAACTCCTCGTCCTCGAGTCAGAGTCAGGTCTAAACTTAAACACAGACACATGAAGCCTGATCTCAGACCAGCGCTAAACCTGCAGCTCTGTAAACCACATAGTAAACTTAATTAAATAACTGAAACTATGAAGTGTGCACTTTATAGAACACTCCTCATTTACTTTTACACACACACACACACACTCAGAGGAAATCTGATCTGAGGTCAGCGCTGAAGGATTCCATCTCTCTGAAAGTGACCCGTAAATACTTACACAGGAAGGTCAGGAGGTCAAGAGGGGTCAAAGGTCAACCCCAGCCCTTGGCAAGACTTCCTGTTAGACAGAGATGAATTTGTTCCCAGAGTGATGATGAGCTTCAGATGTGCTGCGTTTAAAACACACACCGATTCTTCACATCACGATTTATAGCTTTATTTCACGAATATATTTCATCCCTTATTATTTTATTTTAAAGTTTAATTAGTTTAAATTTTTGTTTAATTTTTTCCTGGAGCTGCTACAGGAACAAACGTCTATATCAGGATTATAAGTAATTAATATGAATAATTAGAGTTATTATTATAAACTAGATAATAATTTTTCAGTAAAAAAGTAATAAAGATTAAATTCTGATTAAACTGTATCAGCACTCATAATAAATGTTATATTTATATTATTTTTTAAATATTTTTTACGAAGTGATATTAGGATGCCTTTTTAAAATATGTCATAACTTTTTCTTATTTTATTTTATGTGATTTTGTTAATAAAAAGTGCTGCTAATAACTATTAACTTGATTTATTATCAACTAATAAATTAAAAATTAAAAACTACACAATGACACAAACTCATGCAAAATAAAATATTATAAAATAAATACACATTACATTACTAATGAAATACTATTTATCCGTTTGTTTTGTTATAATTTACCTAAATGGGTGTATTTTAAATTAATTAGTTATTAAAGTTCTTACATAAGCACACACACACACACACACACACACACACACACAGTACCATTTCAAAGTTTAGCACAAAAGCTGAAAGTATTTGTCATTGTTTTAAAGATAAGTAGTTTTTAATGAAAATGAAATCAGAAGTCAGTAGTGTGGCTGCTGGAATAAGAGACAATCAAATCAGAATATAAATGAAAAATAGTTTGGATTTGCTTAATTTGTATTTCAGTTTTCATTTCAGAGTCTTTATTATTATTAATAGTATTCTCAAAAACAATTCAAATTTAGGCTAATAATAATAATAATAATAATAATAATAAAGATTGATAGAATTAAATACTGTTTTTTTATTTCACACCTTTTTCTGAGATGAAGTGTGTGGAAAGGAAATTAATTTAATTTAATAATTGAACTGTAAGATAAACTTCACTGAACCTGCAGGAACTTTACGCCTCTCTGAAATGTTTGTACATTTTTCAAGCTCAGCTTTTACTGATGAACCTTTAACTGAAGGGTTATTAAAGTGTTTTATACCTTTTATAACTGAGTGACTGAGTAATAAAGAGTAACAGCAGTGTGAATAAAGCACGTACATGTGTGTGTTAACAGGGTTGTAACACCAGGACTTTAGAGGGTGACGCCCCCTACTGGTGATCAAACAGAGAGAGAAAACACACTGTGTGTGTGTGTGTGTGTGTGTGTGTGTGTGTGTGTGTGTGTGTGAGAGAGAGAGAGATAATAAACAATCACACTGGTTGTGTTTATATGTAAAGATTTTCTCCAGTCTGTATGAATTCATCCTGATTACAGATTCCTGACAAAGTGTTTATATGAATCCTAAACAGGACAGTGTTTATAAAATCTGTGTTTATTTTCACGTTACATGTAATCTGATCCAAAGTTATGTGCATGTAAGGGGCGGGACTTAGTGCCAATGTTACCATGACAACGACCAGTGTGTGAGTTCAGTCTATATGTGGAACATGTCTATGGTTTTTTGATCATGCTGTGTGTGTTTTTAATGAGTTTCTGTCTCAAAAAACATCACGCGAGTCACTGATTTCAAACACTAAACTTTACTGTGGTCAGTCCTCGTCCTGCTAAAAGGGGAGGGGTGTGGGGTAGGGTTGTGTTGGGGGGTATTGTGCAGGGCATTGGGGGGGTCTTTAGAGGGTGGCAGTTGGGGCAGATTTGTTCCGGAGGGTGTTGAGTTTAAAACCCCTGAGACGAGACTCTATAAATAACTCGTGACTCGACTCAGAGTGAAAACATATTTGTTTTCTGCAGTGTGAGAGTGGACAGGAAGTGAACGCCGCATGATTCACACCGCTGACATTTTCAGCAGCTGCAGGATTTTTCCAGCTGCAGGCCGAGCGCACATCATTACTCACCCTGAGAACACGCAGAGAACACGCTGAGAACACACCACATCACCTTACACATGTAAAAAGAAAAATAATCCACATTTAATTTTCATTACAGCATGTACTCTACTGCTGTGTCCCAAATCAACCTTATTCACTATATAACACACTACTCCAGAATAACTAGCGCTGCAAGAGGTTAGAGTCCAAATCACTTACGCCGTGTCTGAAACAGCGCCTTCTCCTAAATCCCTACTCCCTTCATGCTCTATCCCTTCATGGATAGTTTACACAGGGTTATAAAAAGGCACAAAGCTCCCTAACTAGTGCACTACATAGCAAGTATAATCAATTCCAAACAGCTAGCCTGCAGCTGGGAGGCACTGATTACCCACAATGCACTGCACTGTGTAAAGATGGCCTGTAGAGTGCAGGAGGTCGTTCACCTGAAACCTGATTGACTACACCTAATGTAGTGATGTGAAACCACATTCACTACTTCAGTGTGCTACATGTTTCTCCTACGTGGGGAATAGGGAATAGGGATGCATTTAGATTAGAGCCCCATCCGGAATGTTCTCTAGAATCTAGAACTCTGTAGAACAGAAGATTAGACGATAGTGACGATGACACACGATAAAAATATTTATCTATGTTTCTTTTCACTGTAGCTCTGGTTCTCTTTGCAGAACAGACGATCTTCACTGCTGCGTCTCCAGTAACAATCCTCCACGTTTACTCTTATTCCTGTTTCTGTAAAACATAGTGATAACAGTGTGAGAACGCGAGGATCTCACACACACACACACACACACACACAGTATGTAGCACTCTGTCTGTTCTTTTCTTTTGTTTTTTTCTTTTTTTCAGTGACGTTCTCACAAATAACATTTCTATTCTGTCTGTAGTGTTGACTCTGTGTGTGTGTGTGTGTGTGTGTGTGTGTGACAGCACACACTTCAACAGAACACCACAGAACCTAACACACTTCCTGTATATAACATCAGTGACCAGTATTTATACAGAAATAGTGATATTCAGAATGTGATTTAGTTCAGAGCCACAGGAAGGGTGTGTGTGTGTGTGTGTGTGTATCTGAGCTTATTACCTGACATTATTCCATCCATTTGGACTGTTTCAGTTGGTGTTGTGTTGTGTGTAAAAAGTTCAGTCCACAGTGAGGCTCAGTAACTAGTGCTTCAGAGGGAATTGGGAATCTCTCACTGTTTTTCTCGGACACTCGTGTTCCGGTCGGGACAAGAAGTGGATTTTGCCCTGTTAGTTGTAGATCAGGGAGTTAGTTGTGTAAACAGCTGTATTAATTTATCACACAGCTGTGGTGGTTTTATGAAGTGACAGATTTTCTCCTCACACCAGGATGTTGTGTGTTTCAGTCCTGATGTCAATCTTGAACATGTTCTGTGTTTAGCGTTCCGTGTGTTTAGTGTTCCGTGTGTTTAGCGTTCTGTGTGTTTAGCGTTCCGTGTGTTTAGCGTTCTGTGTGTTTAGTGTTCCGTGTGTTTAGCGTTCCGTGTGTTTAGCGTTCTGTGTGTTTAGTGTTCCGTGTGTTTAGCATTCCGTGTGTTTAGTGTTCCGTGTGTTTAGCGTTCCGTGTGTTTAGCGTTCCGTGTGTTTAGTGTTCCGTGTGTTTAGCGTTCTGTGTGTTTAGCGTTCCGTGTGTTTAGCGTTCTGTGTGTTTAGTGTTCCGTGTGTTTAGCGTTCCGTGTGTTTAGCGTTCTGTGTGTTTAGTGTTCCGTGTGTTTAGCATTCTGTGTGTTTAGCGTTCCGTGTGTTTAGCGTTCCGTGTGTTTAGCGTTCCGTGTGTTTAGTGTTCCGTGTGTTTAGCGTTCCGTGTGTTTAGCGTTCCGTGTGTTTAGTGTTCTGTGTGTTTAGTGTTCCGTGTGTTTAGCGTTCTGTATCTTTGCATCTTTGCAGTGTGTGTAGTTTATAACATTTCTTTCTGTGTGTCTGGCCAGAAGATTGTGAGTTTCAGTCCCATCTCAGGTACACACTCACTGAAGAAGACAATAAAGAGTATAATGCGTTGAGATTCCCCCTGAACACTTTACTGAGTGACGATAACACAAACACGTGCACACTTCAAGCACAAGGAGGTGAGCGCAGCATCTTACTGATTTTACAGTATTATTACTGCATTAAACAGTAATTCATGTTTCATGTTTTGGATTTGTATGCCTGCGTCTCTTTAATAAAACGCTTTTAACTGCATTGAGACATTGAGACGTGAGACACTGCTCTGTAACAGAGGTAAAGCTGTAACTTTAAGTTTTTTCTTCAGGACAGAGGAGTTTGTTCCTAACGTGACAAGCTGCGATTTTTCTCTTATTAATTTCAAGAGAGAGAAAAAAGAGAGGCTGGTGAGGGAGCGACTGTTTATAGCTGCTATGATGTTCCTATTATTATTATTATTACAACACATTATTTATTCATTTTTTATTATTGAACTCTGTAACCTTGAGCTGCTCAGCTGTGAGTCAGTGTGGATAAACGTGTCTGATAAATGAATAAGTGTAAATGGAAATGTGGTGGAAAAACCCATCTGAATGAGTTTTCGCCGTTAAAGCAGTGTTTCAGTGTGAGACTCTGCTCACTGTCAGTCCTCCGTCTCCGTCCTGTGAAAACCGCACATTTTCCAGCTCTGCTCTCATTCTCCACCTTTAATCACACAGTTTTTCCATCAGCGCAGCGCAGAACCAAGCGGCTCGGGGATCTAGAACGCCGTTGAAGTGACGCACTTCAGAACTGAAACTGTTCAGAGAGCCGTCTCACACACTCGAGCAGGAAAACTGTGTGGGTGACGGAGAGAGACATAGAGAGAGAGAGAGAGAGAGAGAGAGTGAGACAGACAGAGACAGAGAAAGAGAGACAGGTAGAGGGATATTTTTAGGCCGTGTTTCCGTCGCCCACTTCTGCCGAGCTGCTGTTGTTCTAAAAAGGTGGGCGGAGATTCTCTCTGAGTAATACACCAATGACATCATTATCATCATCATCGTCAGCGTTCAGATCTTTTGTACCTGATAAAAAATTTTTGCAGGACTAGAACATGTTCTCATCTTACTTATTTTATTTTTGGCCAAAAATAAAACACTGAAGAGAGAAAACTTCATTTAAAAATGAAAAAGTGAAAGTGCTTTTCAGTTGTGCACTGAACCAGAGAGCAGTGGTGACCAGAGAGACAGAGAGAGAACAGAGTAAAAAAATCTAACAGAGTTTAACAAATTCTAAAACTTACATGAAATATATTTCAAAAAATTTCAAATCACACCCCCAGCTCTCCCTTCTGCCCAACACCAACACACCACCATTCTGTTAGGAGAAATGGAGGAGAGCTGCGTTTTAGCAGGACAGTACGTATCTGCCTGCCACAAGCTGAGGGACAGTGAGCACAAACACACACACACACACAGAGCCCTGTTTGTCTTCTGTTATTTATTTATTTATTTGTTTGTTTGTTTGTTTGTTTGTTTGTCTTCTTTAAGATTGCCAATATTTGTATTAACGCTTAATTTCTAGTCTCCATGTTATAACTAATTTGTTTGTTGTTAATAACAGTTCTTCTCTTTCCTGTAACGCTTTGGAAATACTGTAGATGTATACGCTCATGCCAGTAAAGCTTGCTGAAGTGAATTGAAGGAGAGAGAGAGACAGAGTGAAACAGACAGACAGAGAGAGAGATATAGTGAAACTGAGAGGCCGAAGTTGTAGATTTCAGCTCATCAACAGCTGTTCTTCGTTTATTATTATTATTATTATTATTATTATTATTATTATTATTATTAAAGTGATATGTTAGATTCAAATCTTTGAACATAAGGACACGCCCATCACTCTCTGGACACACCCATCACTATCTGGACACGCCTCCTTATTTGGGTGCCATGTTTCATGATGTTCTCTCTCTGTTATTGAGACTTTTACACTAATTGTATTTGTGTAATGTTTCATTGGAAACACATGTGCTGTGTGTGTGTGTGTGTGTGTGTTTGCTTTGAGTCAGAACACACACCACACCCATCACACTCCTCCCTGCTGATCCACTTCTACTATCCAACTCACACACACAACTCTCTTTCTCTCCACACCCTGCTTCTTTTCCTCTTCTCTTATTTCTCTCGCTCTCTCTCTCGCTCTCTCTCTCTCTCTCTCTCTCCCTCTCGCTCTCTCTCTGATGCTGAATTCTCTGCATTCCTGTGCAGTTCTTTAGAGCTCCAGCACAGCGTGACCTTCTCTCCTCCTCCTCATCCTGCTCTGTCTGTCTTTCTTTCTCTATCAGTCTCTCTCTCTCCTGATGAGATGATATTAGTGGTGTTCCTGCTAAACACTCGTCCCTTCATGCTGAAAGTACACATTGTGTGTGTGTGTGTTGTAGTGTGAGTGTATAGGGGAAGTGAATAAGGGCAAATTACACGCAGTATAAGAACACAACCTCAGTGAATCTCTGACTGCAGTGGGATTTGAACTTACAACCTTCTGTATTACACAGAAACCCTTCACCACCAGGACAATACTGACCAACCACTAACATCCACACAACTCAGTGTGTGTGTGTGTGTGTGTGTGTGTGTGTGTGTATACCAATCCTGACATTTGCCCAAATGCCACAGAAAATCCAATTTAAACTTATCAATGCCTGCTATTATCACATCTCATCTCGATCGGACCTGCACTCTGTGTGTGTGTGTGTGTGTGTAGTAGAAATAGAAAGGGCACAGTGTAGTCAGATGTAATCACACACTCATAAAACCGAGCAACAGCTACGCTTCAGTTTATCAACTAGAAGAGAGATTGATAGAGAGAATGAGCGAGAGGGAGCGAGAGAAAAAGATACAGACATACAGACAGACGCATGGTGTGTAGCAAGTAGTCAAACCTAAACATGTCCTACCGGATGTTATTCACACACACACACACACACACACACACACACACACAGCGCAGGGTTTCTGGTAAGGCCGTTGGGGTTCCCCTGTTGGACATGTTAAAAGATGTGAACTGCACCTTCTCTACTGGTTTCGTGTGTGTGTGTGTGTGGTTAAATCTGAAAGGAGGAACTGATGTAGAATCTATAAACACACGCTCTCTAACACACAGTAGCTAAATTTAATCAGGTTGCAGTGTGAAGATCATCGACGCCTCTGTCAATGTTTAAAGGGATTTACACGTTTCGAATATTAATGATAATATACAACGATGCTGTAATGATTATTAACAAGGCTGTAATGAATTATGATGTTTGTTAAAATGTTGTAGAGGTACAGCCTGAGTGAACGTTAGCTGTTGCTGCACTGTGTGTATTCAGATAAACACATAAACCACACATAGGGTGGAAACTATGGCTCTTTCACAAGAAAAGGAAACAGCAAGGATCGAAAATCATCGCTTTATTATTAACGTAATTTTTTAAAATTTATAAATCCACATTTTATAGCAGACCTGGTGTTTAATTTCAGCCTCTGACACACAGCATCACCACTGTGTGCCCTACATGTCCAACCGTATGAGATTCTCAGAGTGACTTTAACATGAATCTGTAGAAATTATTACACCTAATATCACACTCATATATTATATATGAGTTTTATATAATATAATATATAATATATTAATATATTATATTTATTATATTTATAATTTATTAATTTATTACGTTTATAATTAAGCTATATTGCACGAGTAAGAGTGCTGTTGTACTGAATATCACAGCTGTGATTCGGCCGTAGTCATGAGGCCGCAGGTAATCCCAGCCATGCTCATGTTCACTACAGCTCATATTCACTACAGCTCATGTTCATTACAGCTCATGTTCACTATAGCTCATATTCACTATAGCTCCTATTCACTACAGCTAATGTTCATTACAGCTCATATTCACTACAGCTCATGTTCATTACAGCTCATGTTCACTACAGCTCATATTCACTACAGCTCATGTTCATTACAGCTCATATTCACTACAGCTCATGTTCATTACAGCTCATGTTCACTACAGCTCATGTTCATTACAGCTCATATTCACTACAGCTCATATTCACTACAGCTCATGTTCATTACAGCTCATATTCATTACAGCTCATGTTCACTACAGCTCATGTTCACTACAGCTCATGTTCACTACAGCTCATGTTCATTACAGCTCATGTTCACTACAGCTCATGTTCATTACAGCTCATGTTCACTACAGCTCATGTTCACTACAGCTCATGTTCACTACAGCTCATGTTCACTACAGCTCATGTTCAATACAGTTCATATTCACTACAGCTCATGTTCATTACAGCTCATATTCACTACAGCTCATATTCACTACAGCTCATGTTCATTACAGCTCATGTTCACTACAGCTCATGTTCACTACAGCTCATGTTCATTACAGGTCATGTTCATTACAGCTCATGTTCACTACAGCTCATATTCACTACAGCTCATGTTCATTACAGCTCATATTCATTACAGTTCATGTTCACTACAGCTCATGTTCATTACAGCTCATGTTCATTACAGCTCATATTCATTACAGTTCATGTTCACTACAGCTCATATTCATTACAGTTCATGTTCACTACAGCTCATAGTCACTACAGCTCATATTCATTACAGCTCATATTCATTACAGTTCATGTTCACTACAGCTCATATTCATTACAGCAACACGATTGTGAGTGTGATGTTTCTTGTAAACAACAGTTCCATAAAAAAGACATTAATATGGAGTAACTGACATTTCAGACACAATATGGCCAAATGTTTTGTTTATTTTTGGTCCATCAACAAAAATAGTGAACAAAGAAGCCACAGATGGATAGGTTCAATTCAATTCAATTCAATTTTATTTGTATAGCGCTTTTAACAACAGACATTGTCACAAAGCAGCTTTAGATAAATGATGGAGACTTGAGTGCAAAACTGTTCATAGCAATTGCAGTCCAAAGCCATCTTCATGGTTTCTAAATGGTACCATCCTCAGTAATCTCATGTAACTTCAGGCTGTCCATGTGAAGTCCATCCTCAGCAGCTGTGAGTGATTTCCAAGAGAACTCCAAGCAGCAGTAGGGCATCAGGATGGGTCAGGCAGGTCCAGAGAGCAGAAGGGGACAGGATCACTGGTATCTCAGGAGTAGCACGTGTAGATTGACAGACAGAGGGAGGGAGAGAGATGGAGAGAAAGAGACAGATTATTAGGTAAGCTTTTGTCCTCTAATGGTTAAGGACAATGTCCCGCAAGCAGGGACTCCGGTAAGACTAGCTATGACAGCATAACTAAAAGGGAGAGCCAGAAGCTAACACAGACATGAGG
>CM075018.1:71431-90823 GCA_037576675.1 Pangasius sanitwongsei | reverse complement strand
TGCTGCCCTTTACTACCCCCATTACACCCTACTGCTGTCTACTACCCCCTATTACACCCTACTGCTCTCTACTACACCCTACTATCCCCTCCTTCACCCTGCTGCCCTCTACTACCCCCCTATTACATCCTATTGCTCTCTACTACACCCTACTTTCCCCTAATTCACCCTGATGTCCTCTCCTACACCTTGCTGCCCTTTACTACCCCCATTACACCCTACTGCTGTCTACTACCCCCTATTACACCCTACTGCTCTCTACTACACCCTACTATTCCCTAATTCACCCTGCTGTCCTCTCCTTCCTACTCCCCTGTACTATACTTTACTGCCCTACTGTTCTCTAGTACACCTTATTTAACTGTACTTTATTGTTCTCTACTGCTTTCTACAGCACACAGCTACTCAAAGTATGTGTATGTGTATGTGTGTGTGTGTGTGTGTATAGAGTATCCGCGGTCGTAAGGCTACTCTGGAGGAGTTACAGTCGGTTCATACGGAGCGTCATGTTCTCCTGTACGGCACAAACCCACTGAACCGCCTCAAACTGGACAACCGCAACCTCACTGGTAACGAACACACATGCGAACACACGTGCACAAACACACGCGCACACACACAAACACACGTGCACACATACATGGATTTAACACACAGCATTTGAGATTATTAACTACTATAGCAAGAGGGAAATAAGAAAAGGAAGTAACTGCCATATAAATCAAGAGGAGAGAGTTGGCGGGCGGGTCAGCGTGTCAGACGGAGGGTTGGCGGGCGGGTCAGCATGTCAGACGGAGGGTTGGCGGGCGGGTCAGCCTGTCAGACGGAGGGTTGGCGGGCGGGTCAGCCTATCAGACGGAGGGTTGGCGGGCGGGTCAGCGTGTCAGGCGGAGAGTTGGCGGGCGGGTCAGCGTGTCAGACTGAGGGTTGGCGGGCGGGTCAGCGTGTCAGACTGAGGGTTGGCGGGCGGGTCAGCGTGTCAGGCGGAGGGTTGGCGGGCGGGTCAGCGTATCAGGCGGAGGGTTGGCGGGCGGGTCAGCGTATCAGGCGGAGGGTTGGCGGGCGGGTCAGCGTATCAGGCGGAGAGTTGGCGGGCGGGTCAGCGTATCAGGCGGAGGGTTGGCGGGCGGGTCAGCGTATCAGGCGGAGGGTTGGTGGGCGGGTCAGCGTATCAGACAGAAGGTCAGACCTTTAGCAGTTAATTTTTTTTATTCTTCCTGTTTAGGAAGAAATTTTCAGGTTTAAATTTGAATACAGATGCAGATGGTGGCATTGTGTAACACTCGTAATGTAAAAGTTTCTCTTTGTCTTCTGCGTCTTAGCCTTTTTCTTTGTGTGTGTGTGTGTGTGTGAATCCTTTATTTATGTCCCTCTCTGTCCAATAGGCATTTTGTCCCAGAGGATGTTCGTCATGCTGCCATGTGGAGGAGTGGGGGTGGGTACACACACACACACACACACACATCTGAGCTGAATTTAGAAGTACTGTTTGATCCAAATTTCTGGTGATCAGCAGAAACTTTCATCTGCAGCACACACACATACACACACACAAATACATGCACTGACAATGTGGAATCTGCTACGGCTTTGAATGTTTAATCATTAACACGACCCACGATGCACACACACACACACATACACACACACTCCTTCAGAATGGCGATCAGTTTCAGCTTTCGTTCCGCTGAAGTGATTGGAACAATGTGGAGCCTGAAGGATAAAAGACATTCCACCTCCTGAACACAGATCCTGGGCCAAACCACAGAGCGGGTGGGGTTGAGGGGGAATGGGGTAGTAGGAGGGGAGGAGGGGAGGAAGGGGGGGGAGGAAGAGGAGCAACAAACAATGGAGGAATGCATAACCTCATGCACTCGTCCACGTCCTCCTCCACTGTCCCGCTCTCCCACACTCACGAATGGAAACTCGTTTTAATATGATCTATCATTAACATGTGCAGGACTGATTAATGCCCCTCTACACACACACACACACACAGGTTGATGTTACTGATGAATAATATTAAATAATCTCCTACTCTGATAATCATGATGTTATCAGTGTTATTTTGGCTGATCTCAGTGTTGTCAGCGTTGATTATTTTCTCTCATCCTGTCTCCAAACTCACACAGTGATGTCTGAAGTCACGCTAATCTGCTATACACGCACATACACACAAAGACACAAACACACATTCTGTGTCACAAGGTTGAGAGTTCAAATCCCAGCACCGCCAAGCTGCCACTGCTGGGCCCTTGAGCAAGGCCCTTAACCCTCAACTGCTCAGTTGTATAAATGAGATAATTGTAAGTCGCTCTGGATAAGGGCATCTGCCAAATGCCATAAATGTAAATGTAAACAAGGTGGTTTTTAAAGTCACAGAGAACATGTTCCACAAGGTGTTCTATATAGATCTCTGGGTGCCATTATTTTTGTTGTGCAGATGATGCACACATTTCCCTTCAGACTAAACCTTCTGTTCCTCTCTGACCTGACTCACACACAAACTGTTTATAAAACTTAAAACATTGCAAAGATACAAATTCTTTGAAGCTAAATCACAACAAAACTGAGATCCTGCACTTGAGAAAGTTCAATTCAGTTCAGTTTTAATTATACAATGCTTTTAATAATAAATCCTGCCCTAAAGCAGCTTTACGTAAAATTGGGTGTAGATTTAAATCCCTGATGAGCAATCCAGAAGCATGAGGAAAAACCTCCTGAGATGACATGAGGAAGAAACTTTGAGAGGAACCAGACTCCAGAACTCTTCTGGGTGACACCAGATAGTGAGATTATTAATCATTACAGTGTGCAGGTGTACAAGCATAAACAAACAAAGTCCTGGGATGCGCACAGGACAATCTTTATGATAACAGCAGCAGATTTATGACAACTGATAGGGGCCGAAGGTCAAGATCAGGTTTTTTAAATCATGGGTTTGATAACTGCTAGTTTAAAGGATTTAGGTGCACAGCCAGTGAAGGAAAAAATTAATTATTTGGAGGTTTGATTGCTTCTGGTACTATCAGTTTGAAGAAGTGTGTAGGTAAGGGATCTAGAACACAAGTTGATGATTTTGATGAAGAAGTTAGTTCAGTCTGTTGGATGGGAATGAAAGATTTTAATCGCTGAACTGACATGGTTATGTTGTTTTCTATGTACAGTAGTTAGCGTCAAATTGTCTGACTTTAAGTTAATACTCTTAATTTTTTTTTGCCTAATATGTACATATTTGTCATTGAAGAAATTCTGATAGTGATCACGAGTACATGGTGTTGGTTTTTGTGCTTCTGTGCTGGTCATGTTCCTAGTTAACTGTGCTAATTTAATAAGACATAGGATTGCTTTCGTTATATTCTATTAGGGTGGAGAAGTACTTTCTATAGCTCAGGAGGCTCTCCTTCAATGCTGTTTGAAATACTACTGATTGAATTTGACAGAAAGTGGCGTCTCTCCATTTTACCCTCAACTCTTATCACACTGAATAATAATACAGTATTAATGTACTGCTTCTGATGAACCTAAAGACATGTTGCTAATTTTTTAATTTTATAAAAAGAAGAGAAAAAGAGCAGAGACCTTTAGACGTTAGAAATCAGTCCTCAGATGTGGAGTGTAACGCAGCCGAAGGAAAATATTTTCAATATTTACAGTCATGATTTAGAGATGGAGAGAGAGTGAGAGAGATGGAGAGCTGCTCCAGAAACGTTCCTGAGTTTAGATGGAGGAACCATGAGCAGGGAGGCGCAGGAGAACCTGCTAGGCTGTTAGAATAGAATTACAATAGAATTAATTGATTTATTTAGTCTGTTACTGGGGAAGAAGGTCTTTCACACTCCAGCATTACATCTGTTATTTTATAACATGCTGATGATTTGAAGAACACGCCTTAAACTTGCTCACGCTCAGAAACTCATGTCACATGTTAGCACGCCAGTCTACAAAAGTGTGTGTGTGTGTGTGTGTGTGTTTACAGGTCGACAATGACACCATCTGGAATGAGATGCACACCTCCACAGCATCACGCATGGCTGCAGGCAGTGTTACAGAACTCGCTTTCAGAGTGGCCAAGGGAGAACTGAAGGTATGACACACACACACACACATCCACACACTCCACACACACACACATGCACGTACTTGCACACCCCACACTCCACACACACACGTACACACTACACACACTCCATACACACACACCAACATCCACACACTCCACACACGTACACACTACACACACACACACACTTCAGTAACACTTTAATTTTTATGTCCTGCAGAACGGTTTCGCTGTCGTCAGACCACCAGGACACCATGCTGACCCATCAAACCCAATGTAAGTGTGTGTGTGTGTGTGTGTGAATATTTATGGATTAATAATGGCTTGGTATGAATGCATGTGTGAATGAAATCTCTCTCACTCTGTCTGTCTTTATCTCTCGCTCTCATTCTGTCTCTCATTATCTCTCTCTCTCTCTCTCTTGCTTTCTGTCTCTCTTTCTCTCTGACTTTCATTCTCTTTCTCTCTCTGTCTCTCTCTCTGTCTCTGTCTCCCTGTCGTTCTTTCTCTCGCTTGCTCTCTGTCTCTCTCTCTCTGTTTCTCTCTCTGTGTATCTCTCAGGGGTTTTTGTTATTTTAACTCGGTGGCCATTGCTGCTAAACAGCTACAGCAGAAGTTGAACGTTAATAAAATCCTCATCGTTGATTGGGTGAGAATTTACTTTAAGTCACACTTTCGTTTATTGATTTATCATTTACACTCAGGATGTGTGTGTGTGTGTAAAAACAAGTGTAAACTAATAGGCTCTATAGGGAATTATGTCTTTCATCTAAGCAGAATAACATGGCCTGTTTTCTTTTGTATGTTTGCTTTAAAGAATATGTAATGTAAAAGTTAATAAATCGAGACCTCACACGTTAGTCAGAACGACCTGATAATACACACAGCTAAAGGTTAATACTACTACTACTACTACTACTAATAATAATAATAATGTTAGTATGATGTCACAGCTGATTTGATTGCATCATGCAGGATGTTCACCATGGAAACGGCACTCAGGAGATTTTCTACTCCGACCCAAGTGTGCTGTACATCTCATTGCATCGCTATGACAATGGCAACTTCTTCCCTGGCAGTGGAGGACCAGCGGAGGTCAGACACTTTAGATGACTGTGTGTGTGTGTGTGTGTGTGTGTGTGTAGTGATGACTCTGTGTGTGTGTGTGTGTGTATAGTGATGATTTTGTGTGTGTGTGTGTGTGTGTGTGTGTGTGTGTGAGTGTGGGTGAGTCACACTAGTTCTTCATCAGTTCCACTGAACAATTTAAACCTCACCTTCACACCTATGATGAAGCTCAGTAAGGTCACATGACCATCTCACTTGTCTGTCTCTCTTTCTCTCTGTCTGTGTCTTTGTCTCTGTCTGTCTGTCTGTCTCTCTGTCTGTGTCTCTCTGTCTGTCTGTCTGTCTCTTTCTCTTTGTCTCTCTCTGTCTCTCAGGTGGGCTCTGGTGCGGGTGAAGGCTTTAACGTGAACGTGGCGTTTACTGGCGGTCTCGACCCTCCGATGGGTGACACTGAATATCTTGCTGCATTCAGGTGAGACAGTGTGTGTGTGTGTGTGTGTCTGTGTAATGATGACATGGTGAGATTAATAAAATAATGATCAGTAAAAATACATGATCAGTTTAATAAAAATACATGTGACTGGTTATTAAAATTTATATAATAAAAACTTGCTGTCCCCCAGTCAGAGATCCAGCTGTGTGAGTGGGAGGGGCATTCGTCATCTCTTGTGTCAATCAAACCCACACACCGGCCAATCACACGCCTCGATTATCTCTTTAATACAGCTGTGGGGTGTCAACTGGCTAAACTGAAAAAGAAATAGATAAACAAAAACAAAAGTTAACTAGCAGCATGTTGCTAAAGTTGTAGTAAAAACCCGAACAGGAAGTGGTTAGCGTTCAGGGCGAGGTTGAGCTGTTTAGAGGAATTGATTGTGTTCTGAACTAAACT
The DNA here is from genome assembly GCA_037576675.1 of Pangasius sanitwongsei. Lineage (NCBI taxonomy): Eukaryota > Metazoa > Chordata > Actinopteri > Siluriformes > Pangasiidae > Pangasius > Pangasius sanitwongsei. The sequence goes on along the minus strand of CM075018.1, from coordinate 84,800 downwards.
CTGAATGTTTTGAACTCAGCTGGATGTCGGAGACACGGCGGTTGCTAACGCGCCGAGCTCAAATCATTTCCAGCTTTTCTCCGGTGTGTGAGATTGAAACCTCCAGTGCCGCCACTTCCACACTAACACACACACACACACACGTCACTGACTTGCCACCACACCATGCCTTTAATAAAGGTTTTTAGTATTTTTGATGAAAAGCTGCTCGGAGTTTGTTGGCTGAGATCCAGAAGACCAAACCGACCGCACGCTCACTGGGTGGCCCATTAAACCCCCCATGCAGACAGACAGGTCTAACTGTCTCACTGCCACTATTCACTATTTACTTCCTGTCTGTCTTTGACTGAGCTTGAATTAATGCTCTCTCGCCCTTATTTCCTCTCTCTGCATTATTTGCTCCATTCCTCTCTCTTTCTCTCTGTCTCTCTCTCTCTCTCTCTCTGTCTTTCTGTGCTCCACTCAAACTCGTTCTTGTCCTTGCAGGGGAGTTTGGGTAATTTTATTGGTCTGGAAGGAGGCAGGGCTGGTTGCCACAGTGAGGGCAGGGTGGTGAAGTGGAGGATTGTGGGTAATTAAGGTAAATGGCTCCCAGATGGCGGGCTGTCAGTGACGTGAGACGAATGACAAGCTCTAAACGAGAAGCAGACGCTGGCGGGGCTTTGAACCAACTGAGTGATGCGTCGACAGGAGAGAGAGACAGAGAAAAAGCGAGAGAAAGTCTGTGTGTGTTTGAGAGAGAGAGAAAGAGAGAGAGAGAGACAGATGGACAGATATAAAGAGAAAGTGAGAAAGACCGAGAGAAACAGACATAGAGAAATGGAAAGCTATAGATAGATAGACAGACTGAGTGTGTTTATTTTTGTAGATGTACTGAAATGAGTGGAAGTCAACGGGAAGCTTTTCTTCTTCTGTGGTTCTGAAAACTTGAGCACTTCCTGTTGCACTGTTTATAAACGAGGTTTCACTGTGTGTGTGTGTGTGTGTGTGTGTGTGTGTGTGTGTAGGACGGTGGTGATGCCCATTGCTCAGGAATTCTCCCCAGACGTGGTGCTCGTCTCAGCGGGTTTTGATGCTGCAGAGGGACACTCGGCTCCGTTAGGGGGATACAGAGTCTCCGCCAAGTGTATGATCACCATCATAATCATCATCATCTCTGATCTCTCTCTCACACACACACACACACAATTACACACAAATCCAATATCTGTGTTTGACTGGTTATTAACTAAACAATAAATGTAATTTATGTGTGTGTGTGTGTGTGTGTGTGCAGGTTTTGGGTTCCTGACCCAGCAGTTGATGAAGTTAGCAGGTGGGCGTGTAGTTTTGGCCCTGGAGGGGGGTCACGACCTCACGGCCATCTGTGATGCGTCAGAGTCGTGTGTTAGTGCACTGCTGGGGCTGGAGGTCAGTTACAATGTCATATACCTGTTATTACCAGTTATAACCCATTGATACCTGTTATAACTTGTTATAAACAGTTACAATGCACAGTCGATCTCTCAGATACTCATATGCTGATCAATGGGTCTACAGTATAACAGTATTAATAAACAGTATTAATGCACAACATGGTTACAGGGGGCATTCATGGTGATGATGTCACTCGCCTCATGTTTGATTCAGCAGGAGGAGGAGGCTGCCTGTGTAGGGAACATTAAAGGGCAGAGATGTGAGCTCTGTTACATTCAGCATACAAGCTGAAGGTCCCTATGTAATGGAGATTTAATAGAGCACTGTGCATGTCCTTCTCACAGGAGATCATCTTATATACACCGACCAAGCATCTGATGTGGAGTTAACACACAGAATAAACACACTCTTCTGTTTAGAATAAAAATAACTCGCTAGTGTTAAGTGAATGAGTAAACGAAGGGCACTTACACAGTGGTGATGAAGCTGAAATGAGACGCAGCAAAGATTAATTTACACTAAAAGTAAGACAGGAAGAGAAAGTGTAAAATCAGCTCAGCACACTGTTACCTCTCACACACCTAACACTCATACACCAAACTCTCGCAGGCCAAACACTCACACACACTGTTTCTAATGTAGATATTATTCTAATGTAGCATGTTAACTGACCGGTCTGTCTATCTGTCTGTCTCTCTCTGTATCAGGATTCTTTACCAGAGGAAGTGCTGAATCAGAAACCCAACGCTAACGCTGTGCAGTCACTACAGAAAGTCCTGCACATACAGAGTCAGTCTGTCTTCCTCTCTGTCTTTCTGTCTGTCTCCTTCTCTGTCTGTCTATCTCTTGTTCCTGGGATATGATTTACTCATTTACAATTGAATCTAAAACAAGTGTGTCTTCTGGACATCAATATAATACCCTGTCTGTCTCACTCTGTGTCTCTCTCTCTCTCTCTCTCAGGTGAGTACTGGCCGTGTGTCAGGGAGATGTTGTTGTCAGTGTGTTCATCGTATGTCGGTGCTCAGAAAGGAGACAGTGAGGAAACTGCTGCAGTGAAAGCTCTCGCCTCGCTCTCAGTCGGAGTCCTAAAAAATATTAAGAGGTACAGAATGTACATCATCTCATATACACATTATAGAATTACATTATACATGCTATTATGTCATTATATACAGTGGATATAAAAAGTTTACACACCCCTGTGTGTAATGACAGGATTTTGTCATTCAGAAGGTGAAACAACCTAAAATCACTGCAGATCTTTTTTCACCTGTAACGTGAAACAGCAACCAACAACATTCAAGTGAAAAACAAATAGAAATGTTTTAGACTCAAAAAAGAAAAATGTACAGTAGCCTGGTTGTATAAGTATACATCCCTTAACTAATACTGTGTTAAAGCACCTTTTGTTTGTAATTCAGCACTCTGTGTTTTTGGGTAAGAGTCTACCAACTTATCACATCATTATTTGGTCATTTTATTCCACTCTTCCTTGCAAAATTCTCCAGATCTATCAGATAGTGAGGAAATCCTCTGTACACAGCCCTCTTCAAGTCATTCCACAGGATTTAGATCTGAGCTCTGACTGGACCAATTCAAAATGCTGATCTTTGTCTTCTGAAGCCGTTCCTTTGTTGACTTGGATTTGTGTTTGGGTCGTTATCATGCTGGAAGGTGAAATGTTTCTTCATCTTCAGCTGTCTAACAGACACCTGCAGCTTTTGTGCCTAAATATATTGGTATTTGGAGCTATCCATGATTCCCTCTTTCTTAACTAGAGGTCCAGTCCCAGCTGAAGAGAAGCAGCTCCACAGCATGATGCTGCCATCACCATGCTTCACCGTGGGTATGGTGTTCTTTAGGTTAGAAGCTGTCTTGTTTTTTTTTTTTTTGCCAAACATTTCTTTTAGAATTATGCCCAAAAAGTTTTACCTTGGTCATTTTTGCCGCATGGTTTGGGGTGATTTAGTTGGGCTTGGATGTTTTTTGTGAGAAAGGGCTTCAGTTCAACCGCCTACCCCACAGCCCAGACAGAGATCGTTGTCACATGCAGAGAGTAATCAGTACGTGTCAGATGTTCCTGCAGCTCCTCTAATGTTGCTGTAGATCTCTTGGCAGCCTCCCTGATAAGTTTTCTTGTCCTTTAGTCAGTTTTGGAGGGACGTCCTGTTCTTGGTGACGTCACTGTGGTTCTCCATTTTCTCCACTTGTTGATGGCCTTCACGGTGTTCCATGGTACATCTAATGTTTTAAAAATGTTTTTATACCCCTCTCCTGATCGATATCTTTCAACACTGAGATTCTGTACATGCTTTGTAAGCGCTTTGGTTTCAGCAGTGAGATGAAACCAAGAAGATGTGAGGAGAATCTTATAGAAACAGCTGATCTTTATTTGGGGTTAATCAGAATCCCTTCACTGATGACAGCTGTATGATAATTACTTTTGAACATGAGAATGTGATTGGTTAAGTATGAGCACAGTCACATCCCCGTTATAAAAGGGTGTGCATACTTATGCAATCAGATTTCTGTAAGCTTTTTCCTTTTTTTCTCCTAAAATATTTCTATTTGGTTTTCAATAAAATTGTTTCTGGTTGCTATTTCACATTAAAGGTGGAAAAACATTTCATTTCACAAAAACCTGTAACTTTAACAGGCGTGTACACTTTTTATATTCGCTGTACACATGGAGTTAATTCATATTATAAATCACACTAACTGAGTGAAGCTCCTGGTTATAGAAGTGCATTATGGGTATTCTGTATGCTCTGGTGTTTGCTGGTCTCTTGCAGTGTGTTGTGTGATTTTATGATTCCACGTGATATTTAATGCACTACATAATGAATGAGTGTGTTTTCTGTACCTAGTCTCAGTATTTGTTTTTTTTAATCTGTTTTTTTTTCTTTCAGAGTCGCTGATGAACCAATGGAGGACCAAGACTCCATGTAAACCCGCCTACTTTTTTTCTGAATAACTGTCCAATCATAGGGCAGTTCCACATCACATGACTGCAAGGGAGCTCAAACTCTCTCATTGCCTTATGACCAGCAGTGCCTTCAATAAGAGGGGCTGTAGTGATGTCACTTCCTGTTTGGTCCTATGCTACTTCTCCTGTGTGAGTTTAGTGGCACGGCTAAGCTAATGGCCCCCGACAGACCTTGTGGATTCCAGAACTTTCCTTACGTCCACTTTTGTCAGGTGAAGGACGAGTCTTAATGAGTCTCGAATTATTTTTACTTTCTTTTTTTTTTTTTTTAAGTTCAGTGTTCCTCCATCACATTTCGATGAACATTTCTGATGGAGACTCTTTTTTACTGTTTATTATTGAACTGTTACGGTGTGGACAGATTTGCCCGTCTCGATGATGTCACTTCCTCCAACATTAACCACTAAAGAAGATAAAGGAGGAGCTCGTGTTTATTCCTCGCTCTCGTTTTGCACTGTGCATTCCATAATGTGAACCATGATGTTTATCTCCAAACTCTGGGAAAAGTTATGTACAGTAATGTTTATTACAATGAAGACAAGATCACTTACACACACGCGCACACACACACACACACACACCTGGCGAGTGTTATAATGACCACTGTAATGACCAATCACTGATCGGACAAACAGGAAGCAGCGTCTTGTCTCTGTACACGCCATTAGAATGTTATGTTAAAATCACACACGTGTGTTTACACTCCTACTTTTACAGGACGTAGAGAAACAGGAAGTGGAAGTGACTTTATGCGATAGGAGCCTGTGTCATTTCCTGTTTCACATGAGGCCTCGATTCAGATGACTAACGATATTTAAAATTTCTCACACAGTTCTGTGTTTTTTTCATTCCAGTACAGTGGTGTACAGAAACTGATCTGTGCTACTGAGTATGAATTTGGCTTATACCATTTTATTATGGAATTTAAAAAAGCTGGACAGGCCATGTCCACAAGGTTGATATCAGCGATGGTGCAGAGACTCATCAGAGACTCGTTAGAATAATGGTGTGAAACAAGCAGTGTTGATGTCAGTGTGATTATTTTGGTTGTAATTCATGTCGTTCCCGTCAGTACGGCCGACACGTTAAACTGTTGCAGTAGATAAGATCAGCTCTGTTTACGCACAGAGCAACACAAATTGTACAGCCGTGCTTGTCACATCATCTGAAAGAAGCCTTTATATACAGATATCCAGTACACTGAGCTTTATGAAGGTTTACAAGTAATGTTTTTATATTTGCTAATGTTGACATGACTCCAGTGAACATAAACATGGTGAGATTTCAGTTTCAATTCAGTTTTATTTGTATAGCACTTTTAACAATGGATATTTGACACCACAGTGTTTTTGTTCCAGCCAGAAGTGTGTGTGTAAATTTACTGAATCTGCCTTTCAGACTCGCCTTAAACTGTTTAAATGTGTATCATGTAAATTAGCGTGAAACTAGCAGTGCTGTAACGTGTCTTTTACTCTGCACTGTGAGACAGGTAGTGTTTGAGGGAAAAAATTTTTACATGCACCAAATGAAACAGACCAAAAGATTTGTGTATTTTATTGCAATGAAAAAAAAAACTAAAACCACTAACAATCCCAGTGATTTAGTGTTTTTCACTTTTGGCGAGGGTTTGGCGAACCTGTGTGTTTGGGTCGAGTTTGTGCGATAGATGCTACCTGATTAGTCAGCTGATAAAAAAAAAGCACTTGATGTCACTTGAAGATTCCTGAAACAAAAATTGTTTTAAACCGCCTGTGTTCTGATGAGCGGTGTGCTGTTGGGTTCCGAGTAAAACATGCACCTCCTCTTCATCCTCCTCACTTCTGTGTTATTGCCTCATAACAAACCACTGTGTTCAGCTCTGTGCGTATGTGTGTGTGTGTGTGTGTGTTCTGACGACTCTGGGTGTGTATTAGCCCAGGAGAACCTGCACATCTTCACCTCTGATTTCAGTTTAACACACGTGTCCAAGTGAGTTTCATCATGTTACATTTTACATTCAATTGTTAAAAGTTATTTTGACTTTGAGGACCAGTCACAGTTAAATCTGGAGTTTAATCCGGAGTTTAATCCGGAGTTTCAGTGTCACAGCTAGACGGCTCATGTTTACTAAAGAAACTTGTGTTTAGTTTGAGTTGTGAAGGAATTGAACTTTTACATTCCTGTGCAGTAGGGGCGGTGTGTGTGTGTGTGTGTATATATATACCCTAGCTTTATGTGTTTTTGGATTTTACCTCCTGAGGAGTGTGTAAGTGTGTATTCTCACTTCCTGCTCTCAATACCACAGGGAGGAAACCCGACAGCCGTGTTTTCTGATTTATGACATGTGTAAGGACTAAAGACTAAAGACGAGCCACTAACGTCTTAATTCTCTATCATTTTTTTCATATCTTGTAATTTTTCATTCTAAAGCCTTAATGTAAATATCACTGCAAGACCAAAAATCATTTCTGCGTGCCTTTTTCTGTCACTAACAGATCATTAATGACTTTATTCAGTTCTTGCTTTTTTATGCCTGTGTATAGATAAGAATCTCTATTTTGTACTTTCTATCTCTTTCAAATAAAATAAAGCATTTTGTTTAACTGAAGCTGTTTTTCTGTGTCTGTGATTATAAATATTAACAGTCCCAAACTTTTTTAATTAAATATAATAATGAGATATTAGGACCAGTAAGGTATTTTTAATTGCTTAAGCTGTAGTACAGAAAATTATGTGTGTATTAATGGGCCTTTAATGAATATTAATGAGACTGTAATTAATATTAATTAATATAATAATGTGACACAATGTGAATAATGAGTCACAGACAGAAAACATAAACCACAGAAGAGGAAAAACATTTTTCTCAAGCAAAGAAAAATCAAGAGGAGGCAAAATAATTTTATTATCAATTTTAATACAGACAGATTGTAATAGTACAAAAAAGGTTTTATTAAAGCAAACAAAACGTGCAGAGAGAATCGTGTTGGTTTTAATATTGTGATGGCCAAGCTACTGATCGCTAACATTTACTCATGTGATGGAGGTTGGAGAGCAGAGCTATGTGGTGGAGATGGAGAGCAGAAACAGAGTCCACATGGACAATGAGCTCAGTCTGTAATGTCTGTAATGTCTTTCCCACTGCCTGTCTCGGGATCTGCTGGAGACGTGGAGACAAGGGAATCGACTCAGTGGGGAAAAAATCGGACTGAGCAGAGGTGAGCAATGAGTTTCCTGTCAGAGTGGCTAAATGAAATCTTCAGATTTGGGTTACGGAGGGGGTGGGGTTATGGAGGGGGCGGGGCAGATGTAAACAGCAGGGTGGGAAAATGAACATTCCATGAACACATCAGAAGTTCTGATGTCTCATATTGCTCCTCTATGCAACGACCATTTAGAGCTATGAGTATGGAGAACAGAGACGAGCTGAGGAGTTTGCGGATATTTACATTTTACATACACTTTACCACTGTTTAACATCCACACACACACACACACACACACACAAACACACACACACATTATCAGAACCTCAAAGTGGAAAAAAAAGAAAACAAAGTTTAGTGCCATCTCAGAGTAACACAGTAATGAGAGACGTCTGGCTGCTAACAAGTGTGTGGTACTCATAATTAAAACACACACACCATATTTTACACACTGCACTGCTCAGAGAAATTGCATAGAAATGGAATAAAATATTAATTGATTTATTTATTTGTTATATATTTTTGTTTAAAGCATACAGGAAGTCATTTTGAAAACACAGAAACTCCTTCAGTACCACAAACCAGCCTCGCTCCAATTCTGCTTAACACTCCAGCTTGGTCAAGTCCCTATGGACATCTGAACGATTGGTCCAGTAAGCTTGGACGAAATTCACTGGGTGAGTGTTCATTTAAATTCAAATCAATTCCATTCAGTTTTATTTCTACAGCATTTTAACAATAAATGCAGTCACAGTGTAGCTTCAGAGAAATCAGGATCTTCAGATTTATATTTACATTCCTGATGAACAAGTCAGAGTGTTCAGTATTCAGAGTGTTTACCCCGTGTGACACACTTCCTCTTCAAAATGCTGGCTGAAGGTGATTTTAAGGAAAATCAATGAGAAAAGAAACAATAAAGGTTTAAAAACTGTGAAACTGTGACATTTGATTAATTGCATGACACTGATGGAGGCAGTGAGTTAGTAAACCTGGTAGTTAAACACTATTTGGTGAGTTAGCGAGCAGGTGTGTGTGTCCAGTGTGATGGAGGCTGGGTGTGTAAATATTGAGGAGGTGTGAGTTCTCACTGGTGAGTCTGAGCTCACATACACACTCATTAGGATGAAAACAGAGACTCTGCTGTGGAGAAGCAAATTCCTCTTATCCTCTCCTGGATCACTGAGGGGATAAACATTTGGAATACTGGGATTCTGGAAAAAAAAACAGGGATGAATAGAGACTTTTTTATTTTCCACAGTACACACATAAACATACACCATCACACACACACACACACATCGCTGCAGGACAGCGTTGAGCTCAAACCATCTGTACACACGTGAGTCTGATCAGACACACAAACACAAACAAACATCTGCTATTCAGAAACATTTCCAGCATATAGAGGTCAGTGTTTGATGTTTTATGTTATAAAGTCATTGTTGTGTTTTTGTTTCTCACTAACATTTGATTGTTTAATTTATTATTGAACATTAGAGTTCCCAACACCTAAGAACTCTGTCACCTTCATACTGATCACACACACCTGGACTCAATAATGAACCTTGCTACTTATACACACACAACCCCACAGTTCACCGCAAAGTATATGCTCTTTGTCTTTGTTACCACTCGATACTAAGCCCATGTATTTTGTGATTCTGCTTTTGATCCTGTTTCTGGTTTTCTGGTTTTTGACTCCTGCCTTGGTTATTTTATGCTGTTTGCTAATCACCTGACCACTGCCTGTTTCCTGTTTCTGATTTTGCTGTACGTATTAGATTTGTTGCAAGTCCGTCCCTGCTGCCTGTCAGAATACTTCACTGGTAATGGATGCAGCAGGTAGCCTGGAAAGCCGTCAGGCCTTGGCAGCCCAGGGCCTCCTCATCAGAGAACAATGACAGCAGATAGCCATGCTCAGCGCACAGCTAGCACAGCTCCAAACCATGATGACTTCCGCACTAGCTCCTTTGGCAGCACCCTCTATATCGGCTTCTTCTTTCATTGCATGTCCAGACAAATATGCAGCGTATCCAAGTGTAAAGGCTTCACGCTATAGTGTTCACTATACTTCTCAAGCCAAAAAGGGGATTCCAAGCGAACCAGTTCATCACTCAGTACATCAACCTGCTAACCAATAAAGTGCTTGCCTGGGCCTCTGGTCTCAAAGAGGAGAGCACACCTCATCCTATGAATGCTTCCTCCTTCTTTGAGCTGGCCCCCAAAACCACTTATCATCAAAGGTTAAGCGCTTTCGGGGGCCCTGAAACAGTACATCACCCCTCAACCTTGCCAGCATCTGCAGGCTTCTTTTTCATGGAGAAGAAAGGGGGTGGCCTGTGGCCTTGCATAGATTACCAGTGACTGAATCAAGTTATGGTCAAGTATAGTTATCCTCTGCACTGGAGCAATTATGAGAGGCCAAAATCTCTTCCAAGTTGGACCTATGCAGTGTCTACAGCTTGGTGCATATCCACAGTGGTGACAAGTGGAAGATGGCCTTTAACACCACCTCTGGCCACTTTGAGTACCGCATGATGCCATATCTGCAGTGCCAGCAGTCTTTGCCTGATTTATGCCTGATTAATGATGTTCTACAAGAACATGCTTGGCAAGTTTGTTATAGCTTATAGCAATGATATCTTGTTCTACTCCACAATCAAAGAGAAGCACATCCACTGTGTCTGAAGGGTCCTTGCATGGTTGATGGAGAACCAACTGTACGTGAAATGAGAGAAGTGCAAATTTCATCTGTCAAGAATCTCATTCCTTGAATATATCATAAGCCCAGAGGGTGTGTTCATGGACCAAGACAAGGTCATGACTGTCACCCACTGACCCTTTCTGACTACTGTTTAGGAGCTGCAAAGATTCCTTGGGTTTGCAAACTTCTATAGGAGGTTCATCGGTGGATTTAGCACCATTGCCTCACCCCTGACTTCCCTGCTCAAGGAACCCAAGAAGCTGAAGTGGAACCCCTCAGCCAACCAAGCATTTGAGTGCCTCAGGCAGGCCTTCACCTTGGCCCCATACTTAAACACCCTGACCCCTCCAAGACTTTCATACTGGAGGTGGGCCCCTTTGAAACTGGGGAGGGGGCCATCTTATCACAGAGATTTGGAGAGAAGCCCAAACTCCACCCCACGGACTTCTTTTTGAAGGAGCTTTCCCCAGCTGAAAGCAACTACAACAGTGGCAACAGGGAAGTGCTGGCCATGAAACTAGCCATGGAAGATAACAGAACACAACTGAAGGGGACCCCCATCCATTTACAAATTTCACAGACCACAAGAACCTAGAGTACATTGTCAGCTAAAAGACTGAACTCTCGCCAAGCATGCTAGACCCTGTTGTTCACAATATTTCAGTTTACCATCTCCTACAGACCTGGCTCCAAGTACACAAAGGCTGACTCTCTCTCTCCTGTCTCTATTCAGCCCCTCCCAGAGGAACCACAGAGGACTGTATCCTACCACAGTCATGCATTGTATGGGTTATAACCTGGAACATTGATCTGGAGTAGAGAGCACACCTGAGGTGAGAGTTCCTGCACAATGCCCAGCAGACAAAAAATATGTGCCTTCCCACCTCAGAGATAAATTGATCATGTGGACTTACACCTCCCCAGCTACTGGACACCCCAGCACTCACAGAACCCACCAATTGCTTCAGGGCAAATAATGGTGGCCCTATATGCTCCAAGACATCCACAAGTTCATCTCGTGATGCTCTTCATGTGCCCAAGCCTAAGTACCCCAAACCTTGCCTGCAGGTAAGCTACTCCCTTTGTCCACGCCACAGCGACCATGGTTCCATATAGCCATTGACTTCTTCACTGACCTCCTGTCTCAGAATAACACAGTCATTATGGCAATAGTAGACTGCTTTTCCAAGTCCTTTTGCCTGCTCCCCTTCCCTGGTCTTCCTTCCACCTTCTAAACTGCAGAACACATCTGTACTTTTGTGTTCAGGTACTTTGGCATCCAGGTGTAACAGCCCAGCCTGGGGCTGCATCATCAGCTAGCCTTTGGGAACCAACATCAGGCACAGGACTGCACTGAAATAATTAGGAGCAATGAGCCACACCTGTCCGCCTGGCTACTTAAGAGTAGCACGCAGACTCTCATGCACAGCAGTCTTTGTTTGAGTCCTGGCAAAATATTTGGCTGGTATTTCAGGTAACTAAAGCTATACTCTAGTCTTCCCTCTGCGCTAGGTTGAGCTCGCCTTGACCTCAGCCTAAGGTGTTCTCGAATTCTTTCTCTTAAAAAATTTTTAAATTTATATCCGGAATTTATATATTTAAAGTTGCTTTGTGGCAATGTCCATTTTTAAAAGTGCTATACAAATAAAATTAAATCTGGTTAGCTTCATGTGGCGAGTGGTCAGAGGTTTCTCTTGGCATTCTTAACTTAAGACTCAACTTTACAATTAATTTAAGATTGAATGCTTCCTGATTAAGTTTATGCTTTTAGTTCGTTTTCATAAACCCTTCTGTTTTCTTATTTTGTTTGCTGTAGGTCAAGTGTCAGGCCTCAGTCCTTTTATGCCTACCTTTTATGCTCCACATTTGATTTCAGCCTTCCTTGTGGCATACTGGTAACATGCTTGCTTTCCAGCCTGGACATTGTGCGTTTGAGCCCGAATACAGGTACTCTTTGATTTGTGATGTTTTTCTTCTGTTCATTCTCCATGTTTGCTCTGCAATTGGGTTCCACTTATTAAGTGGTTGGTGGCTCAATCAGTTTCCTCAGGTCTCCCATACACGGATGCTTGGGTTTGATTCTGGCTTGGGGTGAGTCACCATGTTACAGAGAGACTGAGCCATCATCATAGACACAGCAGAGCAACCAGAGTTGGAGCAAATGAGCTTTGGTGGTTCCTGAGCAAGCCTCTCAAGCTGAACCCCACCTGCCCTCTCTGGAGAGATTTGATGGAGACCCAAGGCAATGTCAGGGGTTGCTTGCTTGTGTTTGAGCAGAAACCATCCCAGTTCCCCACAGAGAGGGCTAAGGTGGTCTATATCATTTCCCTGCTCTCAAGACGTGAGCGCACTTGGGCCACTCTGGTCTGGGACAGTCAGCCTGATAATTGTGCCTCTGAGATGCATTGTCTCTCATGACAATGTGTCATATCTTTGATTACTCAGTCTGCGGAGGGGAAATTGGTCCCTGCCTACTTCGCATAAGGAAGGCAAAAAGTCCAGTGGCTGACTATGCCCTTGAGTTCCATACTCTGGCCACTGAGAGTGACAGGAACTGGGCTGCATTAATCGCAGCCTTCCGCCAGGGCCTGAGGAACTCAAGAATGAATTGTAGAGTTATAGATTTATCGAGCTACAGCGTTGTAGAGTTACTGAGTTATCAGTTCCTGTTAGAATTCTATTTCATTAAAATTGCAGATTAGGGCTAATGAACTCACTATAATTTAATTTCCTCTTTACTCTGAATGTTGTGAAAATGGAGGGGGAGACAGGAACCTGATGGTGAATGAGCTCAGTGTGACAGTGTGTGATGGAGGAACTCCACATGGCTGATCCAGAGTCAGTTCTTAAGGTTCACACACTCTGCCTTAACATACTCTCACCTAACACACACCCTGCAGTGTCTCGGATCACACGCTCTCACCTAACACACACCCCGTAGCGTCTCAGATCACACACTCTCACCTAACACACACCCCATAGCGTCTCAGATCACACGCTCTCACCTAACACACACCCTGCAGTGTCTCGGATCACACGCTCTCACCTAACACACACCCCGTAGCGTCTCAGATC
>CM075018.1:16213-35842 GCA_037576675.1 Pangasius sanitwongsei | reverse complement strand
ACCCCCCACACACACACACACACTGTACTGAAACCCCCCCCATACACACACATACTGTACTGAAATCTCCCCCACACATACACACACTGTACTGAACCCGCCCCCCCCCCCACACACACACACTCACACACACTGTACTGAATAAAAATTACTCAGTTGTACATTCATCAACACTCACTAGCCTTATTACACTCTTGCTAACTAACACACAATCTGAAGTTGCCACTGTGGTGCTGCTGCCTTCTAATTCTCACACACACACACACACACACACAGATGTACTTACATGTAGGTTTTATGGACAGTGTTTACGCTGAATGCTCACACAGACGCCATGATTGTTTCCTTGAGTGAAGGAGCACTAAGCGCCCTTGGAGAGTCACATTGAGTGTGTGTGTGTGTGTGAGAATTAGAAGGGGGAGGCACCACAGTGGCAACTTCAGTTACAAGTACTGAGTAACGCACAGGTCTGTGCGTGTGTGTGTGTGTGTGTATGTGTATGTTAAAGTCTTGCCAGTGGTGTGTGTGTGTGTCTGTGTCTGTGTGTGTATGTGTATGTTAAAGTCTTGCCAGTGGTGTGTGTGTGTGTATGTGTATGTTAAAGTCTTGCCAGTGGTGGGCATGTGTGTGTGTGTGGGTGTGTTGGTGTGTGAAGACACTCCACTTGTTTCTGTCACGTCTTTATTTTAGCGCTGTAATGAAACTCAGCGTGAGCGCTAACGCGGCTAAATCCAGTCTGAGTGAGAACGCGTCACTCCACACGACTTTATTTTAAACATGATAACACACACACGAAGAGCTTACAAATCCCACAACAATCACACTGTGAACACACACACACACACACACACACACACAGTAAATCACACACAGTTTATCCTGATGTGATACAGATATGACTACATGACTAAAAAGTCTCAGCTATAAATAATTTTATTGACCTTCAGGAATCCCCCCTCACACACACACACAGGGTGATAATGGTTCCATGGTGTTTACTGGATTATGGATTATTTTCATTAATAGTTGCCTGCATTTATTCTACTTAAACAGGAAATAAATATGCTCAACTCTTTATATTATTATTATTATTATTATTATTATTATTATTATTATGTGTGTTAAATGGGTTTTAAAATGTTACACAGCTTTACTGTGTAGGGAAAAGCAGAAGTTTAAGAGAACCTTGTGATTAAAAATGACTCACTGATTCGCCTTACTGTCAAAAACAAACTAAAAATTAATTTTTCCACCTTTTAATATTTTCTGGGGGTTTTTCAGTCTGTCTGTGTGTGTGTGTGTGTGTGTGTGTGTGTAATGAAATTTCACTAATGAGGAAATGAGTTTAGTGAATTGTGTTATGAAGCAGCAGAAACAGTTTTACATTTCATCATGAATCAGACTTTAGTCCAGTTACAGAATCTCAGCTATATAACGGGAGGTCAGAGGTCAGTGAAAACAGTTTTATATTATTATATACCTCATGTTTATCAGTGTTCAAGCCCCGCCCCCTGGCCCCAGCCCCACCCCCGGCTTCTGTAAGGTTTTATATATAATATATAATATGTATAATAAGGTTGATGGGTATAGTTCATCTCACATGTTAACTTTTGAATCAATTATTTATTTTGAACTTTTAACATCTGCAGTTCATTTAATTACATTTTAATATTGAAAATGTCATTTAAAAAAAACTTCATTCAGTAAATAAGAAGAAATAGTTCCACAGTCTGTGTGTTTAAGGATTTATCAACAGGCTGCTCTCAGTTCCTCTCTAATGTTCCTCTAAATTCTGCGTTATTACAGACTCTACAAATCTATAAACATAAATTATCAGCTGATTTTAAACGAACATCTCGACTTTTTCTAATAGAATAAAAAGTCACCAACATTCACCTTATATTTGTTCCTTGTTTACATTTTTTCATTTGAACAGAATTCAACAAAAATGTTCACATAAAGGCTTAAATTATTATTATTATTATTATTATTATTATTATTATTATATTGTTGTTGTTGTTGTTAAGCAGATAGACAGGCTGCAAGCCGCACACGCGCACATATTTAATCCTAACGCGCACACACACACACACACACACACACGATCAGTTTCGGTCCGAATCACTAACGCTAAAAGTTGTAAAAAGTTTTTTAACACCGAATCAGCTCTTTGTTTCTCTGCGCTCGCGCCCCGCCCGTGCCGCCACGCGTACCGCGGTATTCGGTATTACCGGACTCTGAGCGCGAGCAAGCGCGTGAGCCGCACTGACCTGTGTTTGATTGGCTGACTCTTCAGTTCGTAGTAAATTTTCGGTTCATCGGTAAACTCTTCATCGACCTCCAGGTCCGGAACGATACCGGACTCCGCCTGCATGCTGTCCGGTTCCGGTTCCACAGATCAGCGGATTAAACGGGCACGAGACTGTAGCGGACAGACAGGCAGGTCAGACCCGCACTACAGAGTTCACAGCGCCGCGATGTCCTGTCTGTAGTTCCGCTCCGCGCGCGCTCACTGGGCACTGCGGCACCGGAAACTACATCTCCCACAATGCACCGCCGAGCTCGCGCTCACTGTGTCCGTCTGCGGCTTCTCATTGGCCACCGCACTGAGGAACAGACAGCTGTGTGTGTGTGTGTGTGTGTGTGTGTGTACCGGAGCAGACGGTGTGAGTTATTTTATTAACTAAATCCGGTTTTATTCCACAGCCTTCCACTGAGAGCGCAATTAAAGTGACAGACTTTCACAGGCAGCTTTCCAGTACTCTGAAAATTAGAAATAAAAAAAAGTAATCAGATTTTTTTAGAGCCTAAATTTTAAAACAAATCATCATCATCACCATCATCATCATCATCAGCATGTCTGCATCATCCCTGAGACTGAGGTAGCTGGTTGTTGGTCAGAGAGGAAGTTGATCTGCACACACTACTGTGTGTGCTTGTGTGTGTGCACGTGTGTGTGTGTGCTTGTGTGTGCTTGTGTGTGTGTGTGTGCTTTTGTGTGTGTGTGTTACTTTAACACAGTGATGTTCAGATTTGACTTTCGGAGGAGGTGGAGTTTGTGGACTGATGATGCTCTGTATGTAGTGTAGAAGGTCTCAGTATGTTCACCACTGCCAGTGAAGCACAGGTACACAACCCCAACACAGGTAGTACACAACCCAAACACAGATACACAACCCCAACTCAGGCACACAACCCAAACACAGATACACATCCCCAACTCAGGCACACAACCCAAACACAGGTAGTACACAACCCAAACACAGATACACAACCCCAACTCAGGCACACAACCCAAACACAGATACACAACCCCAACTCAGGCACACAACCCAAACACAGATGCACAACCCCAACACAGGTACACAACCCCAACTCAGGCACACAACCCCAACACAGGTAGTATACAACCCAAACACAGAAACACAACCCCAACACAGGTAGTATACAACCCAAACACAGATAAACAACCCAAACACAGATACACAACCCCAACTCAGGTACACAACCCCAACACAGGTAGTACACAACCCAAACACAGGTACACAACCCAAACACAGGTACACAACCCCAACACAGGTAGTACACAACCCTAACACAGGTAGTACACAACCCCAACACAGGTACACAACACTAACACAAGTACACAACCCCAACTCAGGTACACAACCCCAACACAGGTAGTACACAACCCTAACACAGGTACACAACCCCAACTCAGGCACACAACCCAAACACAGGTAGTACACAACCCCAACTGAGGCACACAACCCAAACACAGGTAGTACACAACCCCAACTCAGGCACACAAGCCTAACACAGGTACACAACCCCAACTCAGGCACACAACCCACACACAGGTAGTACACAACCCCAACACAGATACACAACCCCAACTCAGGCACACAACCCTAACACAGTTACATAACACTAACACAGATACACAACCCAAACACAGGTACACAACCCTAAAACAAGTACGCAACACTAACACAGATACAAGTACAGTACAGTACACGGTGAAATGAAACAACATTCCTCCAGGACCATGGTGCTACATAAACAACACAAAGCTACACGAGACTACACAGAACTAACTAATTAGCTAACTAACTAACGAACACAGGTAGTACACAACCATGAGCATGGATACACAATCTTGGGTTCTTTTAACCCAGCTGCTGAGTTACACATATTGGGTAGTTTAGTTCAATTCAATTCAATTTTATTTGTATAGCGCTTTTAACAATGGACATTGTCACAAAGCAGCTTCACAGAAATAAATGGATTCAGGATGTAAATTGTAGTTTAGTTATTTTAGTTTAATTAATTTAGTAAATAATTAATTGAGTTGTTTATTTTGTTATTGGGTTAAATTGGTAACAACCCAACATTTTGGTTTAGATTCCGGTCTTGTGATGGCATTTTAAATATTAAAGTTTCAGCTTGCAACAGACAGAACTTGCTGATTTGATATCCAACCTGCTGCTTTACTTAAAAATGAAGTTAGTGATATATCTCCTGTGTGGTCGGCTGATAATGATCAGGTAATGTTTGCTTCTTTAATAGTCATAAATAAATAAACTCACCCCGGTTGGTTATGTAAAGTTAACAGATGTTATTTTTGTTAGCTCCATTACTGTTATGTATATACCGAAATAACCTCACAGGTGTTGTTGTTCCTCTTTCGGCTGCTCCTGTTAGGGGTCGCCACAGTGGATCGTTGGTCCGCGTATTTGATTTGGTACAGTTTTTATGCCGGACGCCCTTCCTGATGCAACCCTCCTCAATTTTATCCGGTCTTGGGGCCGGTACTGAGAGCGCACTGTTTCCAGTGGCTGGAGTTGGTTCCCCGGCCGGGAATCAAACTCGGGCTGCAGCAGTGTGGCCTAACCACTAGTCCTGGACCTTTAAATAAACTCACAGGTGTAATCGTGATTAAAATTTAAAATGACTATATTTTCTCAAATAACATATTTTCTGTTAATCACTGTTAAAACATGATGTTATTCATGATAGAGCACTCAGTAATGTTAATCTAGTGACACTCTGTGGAGACAAATGGCACGTAAAAGCTAATAGTTGCAGTAAACACACTGCTGCAGTCTAGTACAGAATTACATGCCTGTGTGGCTACAAATTACAGCACAAGAAAAGCATCCGTTTTATAGATATTTCTATGCCAATAATAATAGTAATAATAATAATAATAATAATAATAATTATTATTATTATTATTATTATTATTATTATTATTGTTGTTGTTGTTGTTTTTAACTCAACAATTTTGTGTCTAGACTTGGCTAAACAAAACTCAAAAAGAATATGAACAACAACAACAAGCTGCTTGCATGAAGTGTGTGTGTATGTTGTTCAGTGGTTTTGTTTGTTTGTGTGTGTGTGTGATGGCTGAACTCTAAATGTACATCTAGATTTCTGTAAAGCTGCTTTTCGACAGTGTTTATTAAAGCATTACTGAACTCAAACTGATCTTTAGTGAAAACAGATCAGTGAATTCAGCAAAAGAGTTTCAAAATTCAGTTTGTAATAATGGTGAGTTGTTACAACACTTTGTGTGTGTTGGGGGGGTTGATGTAGGTTCGTATTGATGTGGTCTCAGTCTGTTTGTGAAACCCACAAACTAACTAACTAACAAACCAACTGATACCTCATCAATATCCTGTTTACATACACTGATACTTATCTATGTGTGTGTGTGTGTGTGTGTGTTGATCTCTGATCTCCAGGTCAGTGATGTGTATATTTCTGAGTTTTAGAGGGGTAAAGGGCTAAAACACACACAGCAATATCTGTGTGTGTATGTGTGGGGGTGGGGGGGGGGGGGGGTGGGGGGGCATTGCAGTGACATTACATTACCATACATTTTAAATTGCATTTAAATGCTAATTACTCCTTTTGAGTGACCATTTATTTTAAAAACATTTATTTGTTTATTTGACAGATATAAGTTTGGTTGATTTGCTGCTTTTCTAAAAGCTGTACAATCATGGTGTAGCATGCTCACTGCTTCATTTAGCTCCATAGTGCTATTATTGCACCTAGTGGTCAAACATGGGAACTGCAATAAACAAGAGTTAATAGAGACCCACTGGAATCATGTGGCCCTGTACTCGGGGAGGAGGAGCAGACAGGGTTTTGTTTTAAATTGCGCTAGTTTAAAAATACTGGGGTTAGGGTTATCTGGGCATTTGCCCAGATAAAGGCAGAGTATAAGTGCAGACAATGTGTGTGATGTACATAACTATTTCTATTGTAAGATGTATTGTGAAGATTAGGAGACAGAAAGAGGGATTATGAAGTGGGTAATGTCCATGCATATGGGTACGTACGTGCATATGTGCCACAGTGACTTAGTTTCACCACACAAAGGCTGAGAAAAAGAAGAAAAAGTGTTACTTCTTAAAAATTCACTAAATACTAGCCTATAGCATAAGCCACGTGTGATAGGTGTCTGGACTTCATGTAGTTTGAGACTATGGTGATATTTATGTCGTCTTGTAAAACCAAAATCTGATCACTGATCATGAGCCACTGCGTTAGTCTGTGCTAGTATAATATGCAAAAAATATGCAAATATATTATTTATGTACAGAATAAAACGTCTGTGACTGTAAAAAAACGGCCACTTTTACTATACTGCCCCTTTAATATGTATGTATGTGTGTGTGTGTGTGCATGCACGCATGTGCATGCGTCTGCAGCGTGTATATCTCTGGAGTGTGGGTAAGGGGGCGTGGTTTAGCAGTACTATAAGCTGCTCTGTGCTGAAGTTTGCAGTCGGTAGTTCTGAGTTCTGAAGTGTGAACACCAAGCCTCTATCAACACCATGGCAACTGAGCTTCCTGTCAAACTGCGTGTTTTCTCCCTGAACTGCTGGTGAGTGAGTGAGTGAGTGTGTGTTTCTGTCAATTTGCAGTATTTTCTTTTGAAATCATCATCATGTGACTCATTCAACTAAAGAAATCTGTGTGTGTGTGTGTGTGTGTGTGTATGTATGTGTGTGTGTTTAGGGGTCTCCGGTTCTTCAGTCATCACTGTTCTGAGCGTTATGAGATGATCGCTGATCTTCTGCAGAGAGAAAATCATGACATCGCTTTACTGCAGGAAGTGTGTTCATCACACACACACAGACACACACATACAAGTTTGACAGTCTAACAGGAATATTGTGTTACATACTATAATAATAATAATTTTATAATATATAATAAAAAATAAAAATAATAAAAATAGAAAGCCCAAGGATAAATAATATTTGAGCACAAAAATCAGTGTAAGATGTACACAAGTATAGAATAAAATCAAACATCAATAATACGCTATCGTTTCTATAGTAACAGCTCATTCACAGGGACTTGTACAGTTGACGCTCCACATAAATATAAATGTATTAAAAACATGTGTAATCATTAATATGGTGACGTTTTCTGTAAGGAGACGTTTATGTAACATTTATGGAAGGAGTCTCCAGTGTCAGCATTTTGCAACAGTCAGAGGTAAAGCTGTAACTTTAAGGTTTCCAACATCTTCAGGACAGAGAAGTTTACGCTTTGCGATTTCTCTCTGTTTGTGTGTGTGTGTGTGTGTGTGTGTGTGTGTGTGTGTGTGGGTGCAGGTTTGGCGTGAGAGAGATTTTCTCTTCCTGAAAGGGAAGCTGAGCAAGTCTCACCCTAACACATACTACTTCAGGAGGTGAGAGTGATACACATACTCATACACACACACACACACACACACACACACAGCTTCAGGAGGTGAGAGTGACACACACACACACACACTGCTTCTGGAGGTGAGTGTGACACACACACACACACTTAAGGAGGTTATTTATTTCAGGAGGATAATTATGTTTGACCCATTATCTCAGTGTGTCTCATCCTTACTAGTTCACTCAAGATTAAAACAAAGCAAAGCATTTTTTGGTAAAGTGTTGATGTTTGTGAAATATAACAAATCTAACTACGATTTCTACTGCCAACATTAGCACAATTCATGTATTATGTTTCACATAAAATTCTTTGTGTGTGTGTGCGTGCGTGCACATGTTCTGTGTTGTATGTGTGTATGTGTTTTGTTAAGTGGGATGGTGGGAAGTGGACTTGCTGTATTCTCTAAACACACAATCCAGGATGCTCTGCTCCATCAGTACTCTCTCAATGGACAGCCGTACATGGTGAGAATCAACACTGCACTGCACAACATAGCTGTCACCATAACGATGGAGGAGGAATGTCCATAATTCTATAAGATAGAGATAATAATCAGGTGTAGTAATGTTGCACCATGAACAAGGACTGAAGTGATTATTCACATTTTGCAAGAAGAGAAAACACAATGAAGTGAAGCTTTTTATTCTGGCTGTAACAGAGAAAGCATTAAAGAAGACACATTAACTGTGGACTGTGCTGCACTCTGAGTACTAAAGGAACAGTTTAGTAAAAAAAAAATATTAGTCCACTATGTCTCCTTCATTCCAAATATAGCCTAGCCAAAATATGTTTGGACTGTAAAATTTTCACATATCTGCAATCAATACCGTGGTCATACAGCCACCTGTCCCTTTGTCCTTCTTGCCATGTACTCATGATACACAACATGAACTCCTGAGTCAAATCTGACTGAAGGCCTGCAGCCTAAACAATTCACAAGTGGTAAATGCACAGAAGGCCAGAAAGAAGTGTAGTGATTTTGTAGGTGAGCAAATGACTGAACAGCAGACATACAGTAGCTCAAATGAAATCAGGACTTGAGAACATCTAGCCTTCAGGTGTTTACCAGTTATGAGACTTTACCACGTGTCCCTTAATGACCCTTCATACAACCCTAAGCAGGCTGTCAAACTGAAATGACAATCTCTGAAAACTGCCTTTTTGCAAATGGGGAGTTACGTGCTGTGGAGATGCTCTGGTGAGCTGGCGGAGCTTACCTGGCTGAGTACAGGACACGCTGTACGGTAATTAGAACAGACTGTGTTTCTCAGTTCTCAACTGATCCTCAGTACAGCTGTTTGTCCATCACAGAGGAAGGAAAAGGGGAGGTCTCTTGTCTAAGCAGAGACTAGTCCCTGCTCAGGGACAATATTTAGAGGTGTACTGCTCCATGAAGTTTGTGCTGCTGCTACCTGGGTGTCCCCCATGAAATTTCTCCAGCGTCTACAAGGTTAACATCACCCATCCCATTGGAGTGGTCATCCCTAAACACCTTTCTGGTTAGCCCCTGGTGATTAAGAGGGGTGAAGTAAATGGTAACTATGGTTTTATGAACCCTGGATAACATTCATGGTTCATTATCATTCAGAAATGGTGCAGATCTGTGATAAGGTTGCAACGAAAGATGGATGAATGACATCTGTACTGATAAAAAAATACTTGATCATATGTACAGTTCAGGACTGCTGAGTGTCTCAGGAGGTGTGTGTACACACATTAGAAATTCTTCTGCTAATTTTCAGATAAGCTAGTGTTATCTTGTAAAGCAGTCATAACTCCATCTTGAAGTTGAATAATTTTTTTCTCCTCTGCACATAGTTAAGTGTGTGTATTCGTGTGTGTGTGTGTGTGTGTGTGTGAGGTGCGTCATGGTGACTGGTTCGGAGGGAAAGCAGTGGGATTGGTGGTTCTGAATGTGATTGGCCTGAGGGTGAATGTTTACGTCACACATGTAAGT
The DNA here is from genome assembly GCA_037576675.1 of Pangasius sanitwongsei. Lineage (NCBI taxonomy): Eukaryota > Metazoa > Chordata > Actinopteri > Siluriformes > Pangasiidae > Pangasius > Pangasius sanitwongsei. Next base: position 26,152 of record CM075018.1, on the reverse strand, counting down.
CAGAATTTTTTTGCAGCTAAAAACTAAAACTCTGCACCATTCCACTACTGTAATCCATCTGTCCTAATGTAATTCCACTATACTGTAATCCAACTATACTACTGTAATTCCACCATACTATAATCCAACTATTCTACTGTATTCCCACTGCCCTACTGTAATCCCACTATACTGTAAAACCACTGTCCTAATGTAATCCCACTATCCCACTGCCCTACTGTAATCCCACTATACTGTAAGCCCACTGACCTAATGTAATCCCACTATCCCACTGCCCTACTGTAATCCCACTATACTGTAAGCCCACTGACCTAATGTAATCCCACTATCCCACTGCCCTACTGTAATCCCACTATACTGTAAAACCACTGTCCTAATGTAATCCCACTATCCCACTGCCCTACTGTAATCCCACTATACTGTAAACCCACTGACCTAATGTAATCCCACTATCCTACTGTAATCCCACTATATTGTAATCCCACTGTCCTAATTTAATCCCACTATCCCACTGCCTTACTTTAATCCCACTATACTGTAATACCACTGTCCTACTGTAATCCCACTGTCCAACTGTCTGTCTGTAGTCTGTCTGTCTGTAGTCCCACTATATTGTAATCTGACTGCCCTACTGTAAACCCACTGTACTCTAATCCCACTATACTGTAATCCAGCTAAACTACTGTTATCCCACTGTTGTAATGTAATCCCACTGTCCTGATGTAATCCCACAGTCCTACTGTAATCCCACTATACTACAGTAATCCCACTATCCTACAGTAATCCTACTGTAATCCCACTATATTACTGCAATCCCACTGTCCTACTGTAATCCCCCTATATTACTGTAATCCCACTATACTACTGTGTAGCCCAATGTTTAATGTTACTAGCAAGGCAATTCATCTGTTTATTGGTGAATAAATGTATAATTTATTATTTTGGCTCTCAGTTACATGCAGAATATTCTAGAGCTGAAGATGAATATTTAGTTCACAGGATTCTGCAATCATGGGAGCTGCTGCAGTTTATCCGGTAAAACTCAAATCCTCTTCAATCAATTAATTTAATAATAATTTTATATCATATGCTGTGTATATTTAACTAATATGGAGATAACAAATATAATTTTATAGATGTTTAGGCAAAGTAAGGCTATTTAAATAGTTATGAATTCTACCATTTATGTTTAATTATGCATTTAGCATTAATTTAACGTTAATATTTACAGTGATATATTTGTCTGTAAAAATGCACACTGGATGAGTTTCAGGACATTTCTAGTACTTCTCCTGATAAGTCTATAGTTTAATTGTTTATTTGTAATATATATTTTTTACTGAGTTTTACTGTCAGAAGTTACACACTAGTTAAACACTGGTAGTTAAACACTGCTTATGCTGTTATGACTGTAAATTCATATATTAAAATAATAAAAATATAAACAGTTGAAAGTACAACACACACACACAAACATACATACAGTATACCTGTCAAGGGGTCAAGCAGCTCCACACACTGTGGTGTAACATACCCTGATTACTGCTCTAATATTTACACATGATGTTGAAATAAACTTCCTAGTCTGAAAGAAAACATTCTTTTATGAAAAAAATACAAGTTGGTTTTGACAGACAGTGTATATGTGTGCAAGTAAAAAAAAAAAAAATGGGGAAATGGGAAAAGTGTGTTTGTGTGTCCTGCAGTCACACATGGAGCGAGGCAGACGTGCTGGTGTTGGGTGGGGATTTGAACATGCACCCAGAGGATTTGGGGAATCGACTCCTCCGAGCTTACACAGCACTCAGAGACTGTTATACACACGCACACATGTTCCACGTGAGTCACTCACACCCAGAGACTGTTATGCACACACACACACACACACACACACACACACACACAGACACACACACAGTGACTGGTGACAATTATTTACATTTTGTTATGAACAAATGTTTTATCCTATCACAAAATCTTTTTCATCATCATTATTATTCATAGTAAAGAAATGATTCAACAGTCAGGATGGATATTTAATTTTCTCATAAAATTATCATTTTATGAAAATTATCATCAATTATCATTACTAATATGATGATAAAATTCCCTATAATCAACATGTTCCTGTGCTCACTGTGATTTTCTGCTTTTTACTTGCCTGTAACTTTTATTTAAACACCAAACCTCACTTTTAGTTAAAGTGTGTGCAGTTACTTGCTAAACATTTTCTAAAAATATAGTAATAGGCTGGTTTCAATCCCTTGTGATTTATAAACTGTTAGTACGTTGTTTAAAAAAATAGCCATTGTCCACTGAGGAAAGTTGTAAGGAGCAGTGAGTACAAATGGACAGTGTAAATGTTTATAATTTGATATAACTGATGTGTTCTGTGATGTCAGGGCTGTGAAGATGGACACACTCTAATAGCAGATAATCAATTCATCAAAAAGGAAGATCTCATTCCTTTTGAGAAAGGCGTCAGGATTGACTACATACTCATCAAGGTGAAACTACATATACACACAATGGGCCTTATTTATCAAGCTGGATATGAACAGATTTATTCAAAAAATCATTCATGTGAACATTTCCACAAGAAATTTGGTATTCATGAATTCGGAAAAGTGCTCATATTCTACTCACAATACTGAGTGTGTGTAAACGTACACATAAAAAAAACTAACTAATGTAATTGATTTCAGATCATATAATTTGCATAGATTTGCATAGGAGTATAAATCTTACATTTTTATTACGTTTACAGTAATGAAAGAGCTTTGGAGTCTCTATCAAAAACACATCCTCATGCTAGTTCAGTAGGTCAGGGACTAAGAGCACCATTTGTGAAAACCAGTCATTTATTAAAGAATATGAAAATAAAGAAAGTGAGCCAACAGAAACGTATAAATTAAGACAAATAAATATAATCATTCAATTATGGTGGTCTGTCTGTGTCTGGCTGTAAGCAGTAAACAAATGCCTCAGCTGAAGGAAGATTTAGCACTGGCTTATTAATAATAATAGTATTATGTTATTAAATATTTTTATTGGCACAGTAGTGAGTAAAATAATTTCCACTTCTGTTTTTCAGGCTTTACCCAACTTGTTCATTTTGAGTCAAATAACTTCCACTTTTGCCTTTCAGCCTTTACCCTAATCATTCATTTCATGAGCCCAGCTGCCTGTGGACTTGAACTTTCATGGAGTTTTGTGGGTGTCGCTACATGCAAATTAGCCGTGTCGGGAACAAGCTTTGCTCGTTATGGGTGATCAACATACGCTCACGAGTACAAAATCAAAAATCAATATTTGATTTTGTAATTGAATAATGTATCTGGATTTTCTGTGCATGTGAGCAGAAAGTTCCGCCTATAAGACCAACCAGAGAGTCCGTCTAACAAATCCATATGACCTGCGGTGTTAGCATTATTTAGCGAAGATGTATGCTTTGCTAGTGGTTTAATTTTCTAAGATAAAAATGCATATTAAAGAGAATTGGGAACCATTTAGCAAACTACATGAATCTGTTTTTAATTTCTGTCTTTTGAACACAGCTGCTGTAGCTGTGATTTGCTAGAAATCTGAAATAGAGGCTAGCGGCAGGTAATTCTAAACTCTCAGTGGCCGCGTGCTTAAATAGCTACATTTAATCAGTGACTTTTTCCTTCAGCATATTGTCAGGATTCATTTAAAGAGACAGGCATTATTGAATAAACAGAGATGTAGAAAAGATATTTACTTGAAATTTATATGTTCTTTAAGTGAATATTTCAGACACTGTGTCTAGCAGGATCTTAATTTGCCGGTTACGCAGCATTTTTATCGGTCAAATACTGACTAACGGAAACACACACACATCTCCGTATTCAATTTCTGCTGCTACAAATATTTATTATATACTGTATATTATCTTTATACTCTCTACTTGGCTGCTACTCTTCATGTTTACATTTACAGTAAGTTATATTGTTACTCTTTTGCACTAGTGTCCTCTGATTCACTTTATACCAGAACCGTGTGCTAGTCAGCGCTGCACTGTAACTTACTGTGCCCATTGTCTTGTTTTGGTAGTTTTGTACTGTCTTGTGCCACCTGCACATGTTTGCACTGTTCATGTTATGTAAATATATGTAGTCTCCTGTAGTTCTGTGTTGTTTTATGTAGCACCATGGTCCTGGAGTAACGTTGTTTCGTTTCACTGTGTACTAGCTAGCTGTATATGGTTGAAATGACAATAAAAGCCACTTGACTTGACACAGACACACACACAAACCACACACAGAGTATAGACATGTACACTATATGGGGAAAAGTATGTGCATCCCTGATCACCACACACACATGTGGTTCTGCTCCAAATGGTGTATGCTGTAGCATTACACTTTCCCGTTACTGGAACTAAGAGGCCCAAACCTGTTCCAGCATGACAATGCCCTTGTGCACAAAGCGAGCTCCGTGAAGACATGGTGTGTGAAGGTTGGAATGGAAGAACTTGAGTCTCCTGCCCAGAGCCGTGATCTCAACCCCACTGAGCACCTTTGGGATGAACTGGAACACCGACTGCACTCCAGACCTCCTCGACATCCCAACATCAGCGCCTGACCTCACTAATGCTCTTGTAGCTGAATGAACACAAATCCCCACAGCCGCACTCCAACATCTAGTGGAAAGCTTCCCAGAAGAGCGGAAGCTGTTATAATAAGAAAGAGGAACTTTGGAATGGGATGTTCAACAAGCACATATAGGCGTGATATGTGCATATATTGGTTAGGTGTCCACATACTTTTGGCCATATATTGTATATTTATGCATGTGTGTATTTATAGCAAGTACTGGATGAGAACACTTTATTCTTACTTTGTTTAGGGGTCTGGCAGTGTGAACATTAAGTGTGTATCCATGTGCACCACTAAAGGCTCAGTGTCAGAAAAACCATTCCCTTATTCTGACCACGAGTCTCTCAGTGTTGAACTCAACCTGCAGTATTTGGATGGAAACACAAATGAGACAGGTAGGACAGTTTTATGATTCATAAGCACCATTTTGGAAATGTTCTTATGTTCTTGGAAATGTTCTGTCAGTTTTAGGTTTTGGGTTTAATAGAGACCACTTTTTATATGTTTATTGTCCGGTGGAGGTAAAACAGCTCTGCAGATTGGAGTAGAAAATTTATTATGATTAGCAATATTGCCATAGGCTGTACAGCTACAGGTTTCCTGCTGAAAACATGCCAGTAAATAGATTGTGAATTAGTGTGTGAATGTGTGTGTGAATGGTGCCCTGTGATGAACTGGCATCCCATCCATGGTATATTTCCTACTCACCACACCAAGTATTAACCTAACCCCGACCCTACGATAGACTCCTGGTCCACTGCCAGCCTAATGAGCATAAAGCACTAACCGAAGATGAATGATTTGCTCTATTTTGACCCTGCTGCACGCATGTTGTCTTTACCTTGTGTCCCTCCATGAAGAAAGATTTAAAGTTCATCTTGAAAATTTGTCCAAAATTAAAGCAGTAGTGGGGAAGTGGTAGCTCAGTGGTTAAGCTGTTGGACTCCTGACCAGAAAGTTGAGAGTCCAAATCCCGGCACCACCAAGCTGCCACTGCTGGGCCCTTGAGCAAGGCTCTCAACTGCTCAGTTGTATAAATGAGATAATTGTATGTTGCCTTGGTTAAGGGCGTCTGCCAAATGCCGTAAATGTAAAGTAGAATTATTGAATCAGTAGAGAAAAATATTGCGTAAAACAATGCTGTTGTTGTTTTTGGAAATCCTGACTTTTGGTCCAGGTCAGTGCTACTGCCTCAGAATTAGTTAAATTTTATGAGCTGATGTGTCATACTCATTGATGCCAACATTTGGCACTCCTTATGCAACTCAATTAATTCCATCATATAGTGTCATAGCTGGGAGTTAAGGGTGCACAGAAAAATGGGGCACAGTTACATGGTGTTTTCTGCTTGCAATGATGTATTTCCCTAAATCCCTAGAGATTATGAACAACTACTTGAGATTAAAAGTCAACTTTTAATTAAGTCAACGTCTTGCAACAGCTTAATTAATGGTTGACAAACCATTGTAAATTTTTCAGCATTGTAAAAAATTAAATTTAAGTTTAATTTAAAGGTTTATTAATTAAAATTAAATTTAATTCTGTAAATGTGTAAATAAAAGAGCTTTAGATCCTATGGTTCCCTACATTACTATATTAGAGTTAAAATGATCTAAACAAGATTTTTCTAACAGGCTTCTAATGGGCTGCTCTTTTCTCAGCAGCAGCACTAAGTGAGCAGATTGATGTAACAGATGAAGCCTGTGAAGTTGTGAAAAAAGGTATAATTCATGCTGAAGCCCTGCAGCTGAAGGCCATTCATCTGCTAATGGCTGGTTTGTTATTCATCGCTCTTCTTCCCTTCTTCCTGTGTGCTGGAATCTTCTTATTTTCCACTGTGGCATTTCTGGGAGCGATGTATGTTGGTGTTATGGTGTGTGGGGCACTCCTCTACATCCTATTTTCCATACAAATCAAAGCTCTGAGAGAAACGGAAGCTCAGATGAAGCTGAACTCAGTTTATCTTTCACAGGTTAAAAACTCTACATCTTTATTAGATGAGTGCATTGAACTTCAGTCTCCCTGCAACTCAAAAAAAGATGAATAAGGTGGTTGATTTTGCAGACATGATATATTGTGTATCATAATGTAATCAGGAAAATGATGTGATGTAGAATGTAAATTATTGTAATGTAGTATGTAACATTACAAACTTCACAATGTTATCTACACTGACAGCTCTGTCAAACATTGCAATTTTAAACAAAGTATAATGTTTTTTTATTACAACAATTAATAAATCATCATTACAAAATTTTGTCTGTGGAGATATAACTATTAACAGCTATATTAATTTAGAATGTACATAGGGTACTGCTTAGTTTTTGTCAAAAATATGAGACTTTATCACTGGCAACAGACCCTTAATCAGTAAATCACATTTCTTAGTTGTGTTTTCTCTCAGAACTTCAGCATATCTGGTAGACCACTAAAAAAGTGACATCATATACCCTAATATTGTTTTGTCTTTTGGGGAACCATTACAAAAGCATAAAACAGAGTATTATCCATTCAAGAAAAGTTTGAAGTAGAAATGTATAGGAAGGAGGAGCCCTTAATCATCAAAAAGCTCTTTTGAAGACACGCCTCCCCCCTTCATAATAATAATAATAATAATAATAATAATAATAATAATAATAATAAATAAATAAATAAATAAATTTTTAATAGTTTCTAGAGTAAACTATCTGGCAAAGTCACAACCTTGGTATGTTTTCTTGGAAGTCAGGAACTTGAATTAGCATGTCCAAATTGGTAGTCACATATCTGCAGATTCTAACTGGTGTTATACATATATTTCGCTCTCTCTCTTTCTCTCTCTCTCTCTCACTCACTCACTCACACACACAGACACACACAAACACACACACACACGCCTGCAACTTATCTCAAGTTCCATTTAAGAAATTATTATTTACACAGTCATTGTGAATTCTTGCAAATATCTCAAGAGTCTGAGCCATCTCATTAGGTTTTATGGATAGATCAACTATGTTTTGGTTCCTGACTGTTTTCTTGACTTTCGATGTGGATTTATTCTTACTGTGTTGTCCTGATTCTTGTTTGCTGATTTCTGCCTGTTTCTTGATTATGTTCTGGGCTATATAGTGCCTGCATGGATCCTCAATCTCCTGTCATGTTAGCCATGTTATAACTGAAAGATCAAAGGAAAGCATTTCTGCAGCTGATTTAATCTCCACTGTGGAACTGGAACTAACTTTTATGTCAAAGGTCACCAGATGATTTGGTAAGAAGATAGGCTGCTTGAGAGCCTTGTGACTGAGGATGCCATGGAAGTGGGTTGGGGGTCATGGATAATCTAGTTCTCTTGACTGCTTATGGAAATGGGTACAGCCACAGCCACAGAGCTAAAATCACAAGTTTGGAATGGTCTTGGAATTGATCAGTGCATTATACCTTGGATCATTATTTTGAAATTTCAGATCACCAACTTGGGTGTCTCAGATAATTTGTTTGGAAATTAGATTTGGTGTATGGATATTGGGATACCAATTCCAATATATAGATCCTAATTTAAATATAGCCAGCTCCAAAATATTTGGACTTTTTCAAAATGCTTGTTATTTGAGCTATCTACCACAATGTATTGGAGCTGAAATTAAATATTGAATATGAGCTCAAAATGAAGACTTTCAGCTATAATTTGATCCAAATCAGGTTACCGGTGTAGGAATTACAGCAATTTTTATATGTGGTACCTTTTTAAAGTACCAAAAGTAATTGGATAAACTATTATAATCATAAACTAAATGGCCTTTTTAATACTTGGTTGCTAATCCTTTGCAGTCAATGACTGCCTGAAGTCTGGACCCAAAGACCTGCCATGCCTTTGCTGTCTTCAGTTCCTGCTTGTTGTTTTGGCGTTTTGTCTTCAGCAAAGGAAATGCAGCTCAATTGGATTCATGTCAGGTTTGATTTGGCTGTTGCAGAATATTCCACTTCTTTGCTTTAAAAAAGTATCTTGAGTTGCTTTTGAAGTATGCTTTGGGTCATTGTCCATCTGCAGTGTGAAGCGCCATCCAATGAGTTTTGAAACATTTGGCTGAAAGCAGATTATTATAGCCCTGTACACTTCAGATTTCATCCTGCTGACAAAACAATCCATAATCTCCTCTTCCCATTGGTCTGGTAACAGTTAATATTTGTCTCTTCTATCCTTAGGATTGTTTTTTTCACTTTTAATCACACATAGAAATAACACTATATGTTTGGAATAAAAAGAATTTCTCACCTAAAACAGATTTTTTTTTAAAAATTTGAGATACTAATTTACAGTACAATCATTTATACTTTTTAGGTCTTGTCTGACATTTTTAAAAGGCATCTAAGGATCTACATGGAATGTTGACCTTAAAGCACAGATCTGTGTATATTTTGTATGCAGCGATGGAGGACCTAGGGTTAGGGTTAGGGTTGGGGTTGGGGTTAGGATTAGAGTTGGGGTTAAGATTAGGTTTGGGGTTAGGGCTTAGGAGGGTAGGTGCTAACCTATGTGCACAGGCCATCAATGTCGCTCACTCAACTAGATTCACTTCTCGTTCAGGCCTTGGGGATATGTAGTGCCTAATTTATTAATCCAAATTCTCTCTGCTCTTTTTCTCTGCAGCACGGACCACTGCAGGTTGGCCTCCAGGACCGTGACCCGGAAGGACCCCCATCTGTGGCCCAGGAAGTGCTGTACCAGGTGAGTGTTCTTTTCTCTTCCTCTTAGGATATTGTATTTATGTTGTGTCATTCTAATCAGAATGGTGTTGCCCATCTCTCCAACATATTGGGCTCCACATTGTTTACAGGTGACCAGATAAATGCCATTTTTACTGTGTACTGTGCCTGATTGGTGAGTATTGAAAACCTGTTTTGTGAATTTGTTTTGTACGAATTCTTTTTGTTCCAGGTATTGTCCCTGATGTTTGGGTTTCGTGTTATGAAGAGGATGAAATTTAGCTCTGATTAGATGGACTTTTGTTTTTTCTGAATGCCGCAATGACTTTGTGGTCCTTAAATTTTTGTGTCTGTCCCAATATGTTCTGGAAATTAGACTTTACCTCTCTGGTCAGTTTCAAAGCAGCCGAGGAGTACGTAAGGACGAGGGGCATGCTGGTACCCTCTGCCAGGGTCCCTCTTGTCAGGTAGGATTTAAAAATCTTCCTCAAGAAGGACCTATTATATCCTCTGGGCCTGAGTGCTTTGAAGAGGGTTTGTGTCACCTCTCTGAAGTCCCGTTCCTGGGTGCATATGCGACGGAACCTCAGGAGTTGCGACTTAATCAGGCCAGAGTAAGTGTGTTTGGGGTGGAAAC
>CM075017.1:24649406-24661551 GCA_037576675.1 Pangasius sanitwongsei | reverse complement strand
GAGGGGGGCAGCAGGGTCTTGATGTGCCTCATGACGAGCCTCTCAAAGCACTTCATGATGATGGGTGTAAGTGCAACTGGACGTAGTCATTGAGGCAGGACACTGAGGACTTCTTTGGCATGGGGATGACGGTGGTGGCCTTGAAGCAAGTCGGAACAATGGTGCTGCTCAGGGAGGTGTTGAAGATGTCCGTGGAAACATCTGCCAGTTCCTAGTCCCTATCCCTATCTCTAACCCTAACCCTACCCAAAACCTAACCCCTTAACTCCTAGCCCCTACCCTAAACCCTTGACCCTAATCCTAACCACTCGCCCTAATCTAACCTCCTACCCAAACCCCAACTCCCATCCCCTATCATAAACTCTGGACCCTAATACTTACCACTTACCCTAACCCAGGACCCCAAACTCTAACTCTGCTTTACATATCCTGTAAGGACAATGACTTTTAAGATGATGCACCTTTTCTAGGACCTTGGAGATAAAGAGAAGGTTTGATATTGGCCTATAGTTAGACAGCTGACAGGGGTCAAGGTCAGGTTTTTTTAATCAGGGGCTTGATAACTGCTAATTTAAAGGATTTAGGTGCATAGCCAGAGCTAAGGGAAGAATTGATTATTTTTCAGAGAAGTTTGATTGCTTCTGAAATTATCTGTTTGAAGAAATGTGAAAGTAAGGGATCTAAAAGTACACAAGCTAATGAATTTGATGTGGAAATCAGTGAAATTAGTTCGGTAAAAAATTCGGAGTGAAACATTCTAATTGCTGATCTGATATGGTTTTATGGTCATCTACATAGTTAGCTATCAAATTGTCTCGCTTTAAATGAATAGTCCACCAAATCATTTCCTCCGAAACTGCCCTGAGTCTAGGGAGGGTTACCGGGCTCGTACCAGCACGAAACTCTGTGGGGAGGCTTGCTGCAACCGGCCAGATTACGTCAACCAATGATCTGCGCGGTCAGGAACAGGCAACAAGCCAAGAGTTAGGTCAAATATTGGCGAAAAGGACCAGACATTGCTGAAAAGATTTTGACCCCTATCTCTCAGGCTGTCAGACCTAGGGTCACCAAATTTGGATATGCGTTGCCGTCGCACTGCTGACATATCCGAGTTCAGTGGCTTTGGAACCTAGCGTCAGGCTAAGTAAATATCAGGAAATGAAAATCTGAAATTCTGATCTATTGTCTCATATTTATCTGTTGATCTCAAATCAAAATGTCTTTAGTGTTTTGCAAAAACAGAAGAATTGGCCTTGCTGTTACAGTACTTTCATAGGGGACTGTAAGTCTCATAAAATGAAAAGGGGCATTATGAAATAAGCCATTCCGTTTTAAGCCATTTTGAAATAAAACCTATTCTTATAAAATTAAAAAAGTACTGAAATGTGACAATGGTATTGTGAAATATCATCATTATGATGAAATAATATTTTACAATAATGAGTTTTGTATTAAATATTTATTGAATTATTTATTGAATATATTGACTCATTTTGTTTATCAGTAGATTTGTTGCTGCATATACTCATTTAATTATTTATATCATACGTATGTTTATGTATTTATTTTACGTTGAGTAAAATGTCATTAGAGCGTTAGAGACGTTTATTTTGAAATGTTGTAACCGACTGTTCCCAACCCTAACCCGGAAGTAGTACTGTTGCTCGTTGCGGACCAGCGATAGGAATTGGTTCAGCTCACTAATAAGAGTGAATCTTTCGGCTCCAAACGGCTCATTCACATATTTTCCCTAAACCAGACAAAATTTTATGTTGACCAGTGATTATTCGCCTCTGTTTGACTATAGCTGACATTATTTAATGAAATCTTACTTTAATTAATAACATACCGTTGCTTTTTATATCCTCTCCGTTATGATGCCTCATGCAGCTGAGAGCCAAACACACATCTCACTATTCACACTAACGAGCAGCGCAGATGTGTAGAGGTTGTTATTAGAGTACACCGTGAGTGTAATTTCATAGCCTTCAAATGCAAAACAAATTACTCATATGAAGTCGGCTCTCAACGTTCACCTAAAAGAGCCGATTCAAAGAGCCGATTCAAAGAGCCGATTCGCCGGTGAACGACACTTCACTGTTGCGGGCTACAGTGAAGCATTAGCATTAGCATTAGGATCAGGTGAATGATGGACAGGTGCAAACGCGCAGTTTTATTGCTCCACTTGTGCAGATGAGGAGATTAATGTGCAGCTGAACATGACCTCTATCACAGAAACACTAAGAGGAATTTTATTTGCGTTGGTTTTTATTTTTGTTATGACTCATATTTCATTAGCAACTCCGTCAGGTAAGCTAATATAATGTAGCCAGTAAGCTAACATAGTTCATGTAAACTCCTGCCAAAACACTCCTGTGTGTGTGTGTGTGTGTGTGTGTGTGTGGTCTGCACTGCCCATTGTAGGTTTTGTGGATGGAGTTAGCTGTTAGATGTTAAAGTAAAAAATCTACAGAAATAAAAAGACTGAAGCTCAGAGCCTGTAACGCTGTGACTGCAGTATGACGGGTTTATGACCACACTAATGATTTATAACCGCACTGTGCGGTGAGGATGCGGTTCCTTCTGGTTCCTTCCTCATATTTTTCCTCACCTTTCGCCTCTGGTTTGCTCATTAGGGATAAATTTTAAATCTATATTCGGATTTCTGTAAAGCTGTTTTGTGACACAGTCCATTGTTAAAAGCGCTATATACTTATATATGAATATTGAATTAATACCATGTTTATAATATAATAATTATAATTGTATATTGTATCTTCTTCTTCTTTGGGCTTTTCCCTTCAGGGGTCGCCACAGCGAATCATCACTCTCCACCTATCTCTATCTTCTGCATCCTCAACACTTGCACCCACTAGCTTCATATCCTCATTTATTACCTCCATATATTGTATATAACTGTATAATTATATTACAATAATTATACCCAGCGGTAGCATATGTTATGTGTTTAAAAAAATAAAAGCATAAAAATTCACTTTGGAAAACGACACACACAGAGTTTTATAATGTGTAAATGACAATAAAAGACTGTCTGATTAAGCAGTGATTATTTCCCTGGTGTGAGCGCAGAGATCAGTCCACTGAAAAATTACCGAGACGCGTCCGTCACACAGAGACTGATGTAGAGGATGCTGACAATTAACATGCTAATCAACATATCTCTATTGTATGTTATAATAGGATATATAAATAAACTTATACTTTATTTTTTACTTGTTTTTTCATCACTACATTAGATTATAAATGTATAGGCAGGTGCAGTGTCTTTCAGTGGAATTGGAATGAAGTCTTGATGAATCAAATAAATGAGATGTTCTCCCTTCTCACCTTGTGCTTCAACCAGATATTTAAAATGCTAGAACTCTCCTTCTGGCTAAGAAATATGCAAAAGAGAAACATATTTTAGTTCAGGAAAACTGGTAGTTTTCAGAACTATGTAAAATAGAAAATATTTGACCATGTGAAGGATGTTTGCAGGCTGCCACACATACAGACAGAAGAGCAGTGAGCCTAGGGTTAGAGCCTTGGAGAACAACATACTTTACTTTTGTACATGTTAGTTCAAACCAAACAATACTCTTTATCTGATCTCTTTTCACAGGTGAAGGTGTGACTCCTGGATTTGAAATTCCTGATGGATTAGATTCCTATTATGGACAGACTGCAGAGGACTCAGACGCTCTGTCTCAGAGACAGTTTAAGACAGCAGAAATCGCAGACGCTGTTCTGGGGACGGAGCTGTCTGAAAACACAGCTGGGATTGAAGCTCTTATTCCTAAAAGCCTGATCTCTACACCATGTGAGAAGGAAGTGACAGAGGAGGTGATGGAGGAGGAGGAGGTGATGGAGGAGGAGGTAGAGATGAAGCAGGAAAGTCCAGCAGGAGGTGATGAGCAGAACTCCACAGAAACTGCAAAGACATACAAAGTGAGCTGTGATAAAAGGAGCATCACTGGACTTGATACCTTCACAGTGCAGGTTCTCAACGCATCACAGGTACTCTACACCTGAGAGAGAGAGAGAGAGAGAGAGACTTAGTCAGAAACAGAGAGAGAGAGCTGTTAAACTTTCCCTCATAATTAAACTGCTTCACTATGGAGAAAATAGATGTAAAAATTCGCAGTAAAAATGCATGACATGGTTCCTTGTGATTTTTAGATTCTCATTACATTTCAGTAGTCACAAAATTTCGGATTCTGCGCTCAGACCAAAAGCGACTGAACTGGAAGCTGTTTATTTTAAATCAGAGCTGGTGATCTGCAGTGATGTGGGGCAAGTGATGCAACAAAATTTTACTTTATGCAAATAAGAAGCAAAGGGATTAGGCAGTGACCAATAGGAGCGAGGGATGGTGGTGTGTTTCTGTTTTCCCGAAACTGCGAAATATTTTCCATGTTTTTTGGTTCCACATGTTGGTTCCTACTCATAGTTCCTGAAACTTCCTTTGCTGCTGTAACCTTGAAACAGTGACATTGTTTGCACTGTTCTGTTTCAGTACATCAAACTTATAATCCTGTAACATTTGTGTCAGAAATGGAGAAGAGCAGAATGTTATTTGCATAAAAGCGAAATGTATAAAATCACACAGATACAATTCAAGAGCTTCAGTTAACATTCACATCAAACATCAGAATGGGGGAAAATTGTGATCTTAGTGATTTTGACTGTGGCATGTTTGTTGGTGCCAGACGGGCTGGTCTGAGTATTTCATAAACTCCTGATCTCCTGGGATATTCACATACAAAAAACAAATCCAGTGAGCTGCAGCTCTGCAGGAGGAAACACCTTGTTGATGTGAGAGAGGTCAGAGGAGATTGGCCAGACTGGTTCTAGCTGACAGGAAGTATACAGTATCCCAAATACCCACTAATTACAACTGTGGTGAGCAGAAAAGCATCTGAGAACAGGCAACACGTTGGACCTTGAGGTGGATGGGCTACACCAGCAGAAGACCACATCGAGGTCCTCTCCTGTCAGCCAGGAACAGGAGTCTGAGGCTGCACAGACTCACCCAAACTGGACAAATAAAGATCGGAAAAAGACCAGGCAACATTTTTGTCATTTTCATGTCAGTAAGATCACATTTTATTCATTCTGATGTTTGATGTGAACATTAATTGAAGCTCTTGACCTGTATCTGCATGATTTTATGCATTGTGCTGCTGCCACATGATTTGGCTGATTAGATAACTGCATGAATGAGCAGGTGTACAGGTGTTCCTATTGAAGTGGCCCATGAGCGTATTTAGTTATGCTTTTGTGTAACACACATTGAACAATTAACAAATAAACAATCATGAAATCACTGTACATGCTTTTCTGTTTAATTACTGTACATTCAAATGAGTTTAATGCATTTGTGTTTCTGTTTCCTGAAGGACCTGATGGACTTCCTGAACTCAAACAGCTCTGAATGCTCTTTGGTTCTCTTCTACACTTCCTGGTGTCAGTTCTCTGCTCACCTCGCTCCTCACTTTAACGCTCTGCCAAGAGTTTTTCCCATCATGCATTTCCTCGCTCTCGATGCCTCACAACATAGCAGGTATGTGTGTCTGTGTGTTTCATTCATGTTCATGTGTTAATGTGAATAGATTTTTTGTTGTTAGAATCTCTGATTCAGACATTTTTGTAAATGTTTTTTTATGTAAATGTGTTTTTCTGTGTGTGCAGTTTGTCAACGCGCTTTGGGACTGTTGCTGTTCCCAACATTTTGCTGTTTCAGGGTGCGAAACCAATGGCACGCTTTAACCACACAGAGAGAACGCTTGAGACGCTAACAGCCTTCATCACTAATCAAACAGGTAACCGCCTCACACTCACAAGGGTATGTAACACATTCTCGTCCACTTCCCCTCAGAAGTGTGCAGTGTGTATCACCTACACCACTCGAGAGTGTATATGCAGTCTGTGTGGGAGTGGGTGGCACAAAATCGTTTCAGCAGGATTGCTAATTTACTAGCATGGAATCTAGTTGTTTGCTATCAGTGAAAGAGGTAAATGATTAAATATAAATAGATTTATATTTAGATATTTATAATGGATTAAATTTTTGGCCATTAAACTACACACAATAATCCATAACAACAACGTGAAAACATTTTTGTGCTATTATTAATAAGTTTATAGACACTTTTGCAAATTTATTAAAATTAGAAAAAACAATACACACTCATATAGATTGTGTTTGCATTTCAGGGTTTGAGGCAGTTGTGGGTCAGATGGTGACGGAGGATGATCGTGTTGGTCCTTTACTCAGCGTCCCAGTGAGGAGCATCGACTGGCTTTTTGTGTTCAGTGTCATGTTTTTATCTGTGTTCTGTTTGTATGCTATCCTGCGGACCGACAGCATCCGGCTGCTCATCCCCGGACATGAACATGACCACCAGGACTGACTGTTATTATTATCATTATTATTATTAAAGTGTTGTATGTACAAACCATTTCTCAATCTGTGAATTTGGGTCAAATGGATGTTTTAGAATAATCATAATCACGTAATAAATAAACAATAAAAATGACAATAATAGCTTAAATACATTGTGCTATTTTTGTATTTTTACTTTTTCTTTACTTCTTGTTAACCCGTTTGTTGTTGCTGATTCTCATCACGACAGTCTGAGAGTGAAAGTGAACTAAATCCCGTTCACACTGCTGCTGTATTCAGTAACACACAGGACAGGTTCCGGATCAGGGCTGGAAGCTGTACAGTAACTGTGACTGCAGGGGAGAGCAGAGTCCCGCTGCTTTAGTTATAACACACCGGCTTCACTGACAGCCTCCGGAGCCACGCCCACTCCGGGTACATCCGGGTACTGAGTACTGTGTTACCGCTTTATTTATGAGTGTGATTTTCAGTCATAACTTGAGAGGTTTTCTGGAGACTTTTAACAATCTTGTGTTTATATTTTTTGCGCAGGCAGAACAGCAGACAGCCTGTGTGTCTGTGTGTGTGTGCGTGTGCACGTGCGCTATGAGCTGGTTAATGTTTATGAGGTTCTGCACTGAAAGTCGAAGTGTTTTATCCAAACGCAGACACTTTCTTCTGTCCGCAGCTAAAATGGTAAGACTTCCTGTTTCCTCTGCGAGTGATTATTAGTGTTAGTATCTAACAAACCGATGCAAAAATCACCTGTAACCCGGAGTTAAAGCGAAATTACCTCAGCACGGGTTTGAAGCGATCGGAGGTCTGATATTTAACGGACTTCGCGGTCCTGATGTTACCGTTACTAACGCTCCGCGGCGTGTGTCAAGAAATACACATTGCTTCGAAACACTATTGTTGCTTGAGTCAGTCTGCCATAAACACGTGGCCAGTGACGTTGAACATAACCACGTGACTGTTCTGAAGCCTGATTCGATAGAAACCCAAAATCGCGCGCGCGTTTCGAGGCTCGTTCAAGGACGTTGCTGTGAATTAGCGTTAAAGAGAAAATGTGGAGTTTTGGAACCATCAGAAAAAACGAGTGCATTCTGAATTTCATTAAAAAATCTCATAAGGATGTCTCTGTATGATAACTGTATTAAAAATCTCCCAGGCAAAACCAGCAAGAACAGTGAAACCCTATTGTTGGGTTAAATATAAAATGTGTTTGTCACATTTCTCATGAAATAACCTGTAGCATAAGCATCATATAGTTTTTTAAATTTATTTATCTGTTGCTACATAACCCCAAAACCTTTTTTCACCAGCAGATGGCACTAGCGTTCACTGTGTTGAAAAGCTTCCAGTAGTGACCTCTTTTTCCAAACGGTCGGGAGGAAAGCTTCATTATGTCATAACCACTTTATGGGGTGAAACTCAGGCTGTTTTGCAACCTTCAGGTGAAATGTGGCCCAAGAGTCAGTTCTAATACGTTTTAAAAACTTCCCACTCCCGCTTTCCCTTAGTTAAGTCCCCTTGGTCTCCTAAAAGCTGGCTGTGCTTTTAACTACATGTACGCAAGAAGGTTGCAGCATGTATCCTGCGGTCATTAGGAGCGTATGTATGTATGTATGTATGTATGTACACACACATATATATAATTTTAGAATTTTAGAATTTATTAGAATCAGTGGCATCAGGTGTTTGACCAAGAGATGGCGCCAAAACACTGACATGTGCATCAGTTGAAAAGGCTGTTACACTTCTGCCTTTGGGTTTGGTTTTAATTGACTGTGTGTGTGTGTGTGTGTGTGTGTGTGTGTGTGTGTGTGTGTGTGTAGGCCACAGATTCACACTGGTTGAGTGCAGCAGAAAGGGAGCATGCGCTGATGGAGTTGAAGGCGACGGGATGGGTGGAGCTGGAAGAGCGAGATGCACTGTATAAAGAGCTGCACTTCAAAACCTTTAATCAGGTTCAGGATCTCATTAACACACCATCTCAGTAACACTGTGTCATTAACACATGTCATTAACGCACTGTGTCTAACACTCTGTCTCATTAACACTGTCATTACCACCATCTTATTAACATGCTGACTCATTAATACTTTTTTTTCTTTAAAATTTTCATTTTTTTGAAAACGAAAATGAGTATATCGAGATTATAAGAGAAACTTCTGGAATCAAGGCTACTAAAAAAGCAGGCAGAGTCACTGCTGAGTTCCATAGTGGGTGGAGTCATTTACCTGTATTGCTAATCCAGATATGAGTTTTGAGCTCAAACTTTGTTGCTACACTTCCTCCTACTGCTGTGTGTATGGATTAACTAAATCAAAAAACCCCGCACCCCCTTCTGTGTGTGTGTGTGTGTGTGTGTGTGTGTCAGTCCTCATCAGTGTGACAGGGAGCAGAGCCTAGTTCAGCTGCAGCTGAGGTTTCCATCAGAATCATTTCTTTCACAAACAATCGAATTGGTTAAAACGTTTCATCTGTCGCCGAAAACCACAAACTATCCAGTTATCCATATGTTCCTCATCTCTTTCTGTCTGTCTGTCTGTCTATCCGTTTGTCTCTCTCTGTTTGTCGCTGTCTCTCTGTAGGTCTCTGTCTATCTGTCTCTCAGTCCATTTCTCTGTCTGTCTCTCTATCTGTTGTTGGGTTTCTCTCTGCTCCATGCTGTAGTGATTACAGATTCTTTCTCTTGGGGTTTGTATAATGTTAAAGTGTGTCATGCTTTTGGGGTTTTTATTTGAGGCAGTTAATCTGTTAGGGTGTGTTGTGTTTTTAATAACATTTTAGTTTGTTAATAGAAGAGATTTCATTTGTCCAGGTGTTTATTTATTCTAATTGGCCTCTGTGGTCAGTTGAACTTGTGCATTTGAGGCTGTAAGTGTTAATGTTTGAGGAGGTGTGTTTCTGCTTGTGAGCAGTTATTGATGTAAGCTTGGTGATGGTAGATCTGTGAATCATCTGGTTGTAAGTGGGAGTGGAGCTTCAGCGTGTTTCTTTACATCTTTGCAGAAATTCAGGTAGCACTTTTCTATGAAGTTTGTGCCCAAAATGATTTTGATGGATTATGGCATTCCACAACTCACTACTATATACAATGATGGGTTTAATTATACCATGGAAAATACATAGCCAAATTTTATTTAGTATTTAAATGTGTAGTGTGATTTTATAAATAGTATAAATGAATTTTCTTGCTTTGTTCACTAATGCAATCATGGCCTCATTCCAGATGCATTCATTATCTGATGTAGATGTAGTGGTTTTAGTCTGGACACCCCAAAATTTTCCAAAGTGGAATTTTGATTTGTACTTTTTTTTTTCTAGAAGATCATGATTTTGGTTTTATTAACATTAATGTCAAATCTGTAAAGTTTTTCTTTATAAGGACAATGTTCTGTTGCGGGGTGTGTGCTATGGAACAGAGCAGAACCAAGCAAAAGTCGACTGTATATAATAAATGTTTTTTTTTGTTTTTTTTTCTGTATTGGTACTTCTGGGGTTGAAGAATGTTGAAGGATAAAAGCGAATTTATTGATATATATGTTAAAGAGGGTACAAGATAAATTACAACCTTGATGGACTTCACACTCTTAGTTTGTGTGTGTGTTGGGGTGGGGGAGTTGGGGGGTGTTTTGGGGTGGATTGGGTGGGTGTGTTAGTGTGGTTGTGTTCCAGCTTGCGCTTCATGACAGTCATTCTGTAATCTTCCTAAATGCCCCTCAGAGTGGCAAGTTTGTGGGGAAGTGGGGGGGATTGTAATGGCTCGGCCCGGTTTCCAGTGGTCCTGATTATTGGAGGCCCTGCAGTGTGTCACATTAAATTAGCGGCTGTGTGACAGACAGAGTGTGCAGGGGGAGTGCACATAATGACACACAGCGAGAGGAAACAAAGAGCTGCATAACCATAAGCTCCTTGACCTCTCAGACTCGGTGTCGGAGGAAACGGTCGTAGTGCTCTGTCCATCCACCGTGTGTGTGAGAGAGAGCGCATGCGAGTAAGTTAGTGTTTGGCCAAAACTTAAAAACATTAAGGAATTTAATGAGTTTTCTAATAATAAATTTTTTGGTTTATTACAGAGCCGTGAAGTAGCAGATTTTTTTTAGTAAGAACATGGAGACAGATCGTAGCATTTTGTCATTTGGAATGTCTGAGTGTTTTGAGTTCACTTCAGTTCGAGTTCCTGTGAAACAGCCAGAGATTTTAAAGTTAAACTAAATGTAAGAAGTTATTAAGTTGAGTTAAATTGAAGCTCCATGCATTATAGGGTTAAAGTCACGCTCCACTGCACCAGTTCATTTCACACTTTATCCTCCAGATTTGATGTGAATGAATGAAGGAAACATTTTGGACAACAATCAGCCGCTGCAGTGATTTAATAATGGCCCAATGTTCCTAATGAGAGCTGAGAAAGAGCAGGCCGTCGTGCCCACGGCTCACGTTGCAGGAATCTGACAATTACGTTAAACTGATTGCGAGGCGGTTTGTACTCTGATACCCAACCTGATCGCCGAACCACTGATCGTGTTACATCATGTGTTGGAAAATTGGTTACAACACACTAAAGACTTGAAGCAATTTCCTGCCACGAGTGGCTATGCGTTTGTGTGTCAGTGCGGCCACGCCGGCGTGCGGTGTACAATGGCCTTTCAGTGGTCTAATTATCTGCGGAAGCATTTAGGGGCTTAATTGAGATTGCAGAGGGAAATTGCTCTGAAATAGCCGGCGCAGTGAACACTGCACACCGAGGATCCCGGCCTCTCTGAGGTAATTAGAACTCACATAATCACTCAGAATGACCTCTGACTGGTGTGTGTGTGTGTGTCTGTGTGTGTCTCACCCACTACATCACCTGCTGTATGTGCACTATCAGTTAAGTGCACTTTGTTCTGTATTATCTGTACTAGGTTTAGGGCCTCAAGCTGGAACCCCAGAATTTTTGGTAGGATTTTGTTACTAATATTATTCTGTGCTAAAGAATGTTACAGCCCCAAGTGTAAATCATACACACAAGCAAAATGAGCCTGATCATATAGGGGGCACTGTAGTCCAGTGTTTTATGATTTGGCCAATATTTCCTGAATCATGACATCTACAACCAAATAGTATTTTCACTGATTTTTGGATAAACAAAGTTGGTATTTAGATCATACCTCCACCCACTTAGGGCTGTTCCTGAATAGTACAAAATTTAGCATGCTGCAGGCCATCATGTCATGGTAAATTAAATGTGCTATATAGTGTGATAGCAGTGTCACTGCAAATTTCTGCTTGAATTGGTGTTTGTGACTATATAGTGGCTTGTTCAGGGTGGGAGTAAAGACAAAATTCAGATCAGAGTGATGTGAACAGTGTAATTATGGGTTATTAAAGAGGATGGGATTCGAGTAAAGCTCGAGTAATAATGGGAAACAGCAATAATGAATGCAGTATTAATGAGGTCTGGAAAAAGTAATAAAGGAAATATATTAGTAATGAATAAAGAGAAATAAAGGGGATAGTATTAATGTAAACAGAATGTAATGATAATGATAGTATGAAGAGTAAGAATTAGAACTGTTAGAATGAACAGTAATAATGTAATGAGAGTAATAATGTGTTCAGTGTAGTAATGTCCTAAAAATAATAATGTACTGAGAGTAATAATGTTCTCAAGGTAATAATGTGAATAGAGTAATAATGTGCTGAGAGTAGTAACGTACTGTAGTAATGTACTGTAGTAATGTGCTGAGAGTAGTAACGTACTGTAGTAAT
>CM075017.1:24610627-24625618 GCA_037576675.1 Pangasius sanitwongsei | reverse complement strand
TACTCCTCCTTTTTTTTTTCTTTCTCTTTTTCTTTTTTTTTTTTTTCTTTTTCTTTTCTTCCCCCCCCTCCCCCCCCCCCCCCCCCCCCCCCCCCCCCCCCAACACACTCTCTCTCACACACACACGCACAAAAACACATCATGAACACCACCAGCCCTCCTTCTTTGGAAAGGGAATATTTCAGGGAGAATGAGAACATTTACATTTGGTGAAACGTGACCTTTTGCCTTTGTACATATATTTTGTAACGTATCATTCAACACACAAACACACACACACACACACACACACATACACAGAGGCAGACACGCCTGGAGCAGGATGACAGACAGTGTGCTCCTCTCAGTTTGAAGAGAAAAGTGATAGAGCAGGTCGGACCTGACGAGCGGAGTGTCAGTCACACGAAGCGCCGTCTGTCCTGCATCAGCCTGACAGGTGTGTTAATCCTCCTTCCTGTCAGTATTACACAGCCAGGCTGTCACACACACACACACTACCTACACACACATTACACACACCACTCTCTACACACACACCCACACTGGACTCAACAATCTTCTGGTCTACATTTGCTGTACTGATGTTTTCTTGTTGTAACTGTGTATAACACATTCCCTTAGAATAAATAATTGAGTAAGTTTAAATGAAACTTGTAGGATTTATGTATATTATGGAAAGGAATATTTAAATTTCTTTAGAAAAAACTTTAACAAACACACAAGTAGTTAAAGTCATGACAACACTGCTGCCAGGCAACAGGGAAATATGGATACCAAGCACATACAGTATGTCTGATTTAGCTAGCGAGCATGTAACCATTAAGTGTTTTATGCAGATAGTGAGCAAATGGAACCGAGACAGAACATCAACATTTTCTGCAGATGTGTTGGTCAGTTAATGAGAAAAAACTTATAATGGCTAAAATGACTATTCTTGGTCTACATTAGATTACATTACATTACAAAGAGTCACATGTTCAAAAGAGTCATGATTTTAAATAGAATATAACTTATATATATTGCCAGCTGATGTAAATACTGTTAACATCTAACTGTAATAGGCATGGTCACATGATGTACATCAACTCTCTGCAAAGTGGGCGGGGCTGAGACACACAACAAAATTATTTAATCTTTAATTTTATGCGAATAAGAAATGGAGAGACCAATGGCTGAGAGACTCAGGACACTTCATTTTTCCTCACTGTAAACTTTACACAATATTCTCAGACATATTTTTTTTTTCAGATAATAGGAGAAACTGATTTATTATGTACAGTGCTGCATGGAAAAGTGTATTTAAACTGTAGGGGGCGCACATGAGTGTGATTAGAAAATCTAAGATAATCTAAGCAGTGCTGGAGTGAATATTCACTGTTTTGACATGGGGTTTATTGAGCAAAAACAAATATATGACATGTCAATCAGCACAGTGCAGATGCTACAAAGGTAACCATGGCAACAGCAGTAATGTGGTGTGTGCAGGTTCGACGTGTCGTTACACACCGCAGACCTCCAACAGCGTCTCAGCTTCATCCTCATAATCCCTCTGTTCAGACCTTCAGTAAATTATGAGCTGATTCTCCAGAGTGAGTGTGTGACTCACCACACACACACACACACACACACAGAGCTCTATCAGGACTGTGAGCTGTTTTGACATTTTTGGATTATCAGATCTCAAAACATTTCTCCGGTCACTCGCCAGTTTGGTGGTTTTTATTTTTTATTCATGAACTGCTTGATGTTAATCTCGTTGCTAGTCTTGAAGTCTTGATGCTAATCTTGATGCTAAAGAAAGATGTTTAGTTTACGTTAGTGAATGGGAGATGTTTTGTGTAAGAGGTGTTCCACATGCGGCACTGTAACAGGAAACGCAATTATTGTCCAAATTAAAACTGCAGGACAGTAATGTGTGTAATTTAGACTTTAAGTATCCTGTTGTGTCACACTCAAAACATCAGAAACATGAGAAACATGAAAACAGTAAGTGACGTGTGTGTGTGTAGTGCGTAGGGCAGTGGTAGCTCAGTGGTTAGGACGTTGGGCTACTGATCAGAAGGTCATGAGTTCGATCCCACCACTGCTGGGCCCTTGAGCAGGGCCCTTAACCCTCAACTGCTCAGTTGTATAAATAAGATAAATGTAAGTTGCTCTGGATAAGGGCGTCTGCCAAATGCCGTAAATGTAAGTGTGTG
The DNA here is from genome assembly GCA_037576675.1 of Pangasius sanitwongsei. Classification (NCBI taxonomy): domain Eukaryota; kingdom Metazoa; phylum Chordata; class Actinopteri; order Siluriformes; family Pangasiidae; genus Pangasius; species Pangasius sanitwongsei. Next base: position 24,623,420 of record CM075017.1, on the reverse strand, counting down.
TGTGTGAGTTTGGAGGCGATATCATGTTGGCTTCTTAATATACAAATGAATGCAATAAAGCTCCTTGAGTTTTGCTCTGGAGCTACCAGTTTAGCATGATGCAAGTCTAAATCATCACACCGTACAAAGATATTGTCTCAGTAACGTCATAGCTTCATAAAGCATCTGTATTAAATCAAAGTTGAACTTTATTTTGATCTGAATCATTTTAATATGTAAGTTTCAGCGTTTGGGTAACGCCCCTACCTGAGTGATTTTCACTGCAAGTGTTTTTTTTTTTTTATATATCTCTGTATCTCTGTATCTCTGTAATTTTTCCATGTTTATATATAACAGTGTTTTATACAGAGTCAGAAAATGCCGACACTGACCACCTCCACAACACCAACTTAGGAGAAGATGCTGTGGGAGGAGGATATATATATATATATATATAAGAGCTCCAAGCTAAGCTGGAAGTTGTACAGTTTTGGAGGGAAAATTCCAAGTCAGCGTTCCTTCATTAACACAGCAGTGAGACGTCTCTGGAGATAAACACAGTATTTCTCAGTGTGTGTTTGAGTTTTTTATTGGACAGAACAATTACAGCAAGAGTGTGAAGTTTATACACTCAGGGATTAACTCAAAACTCACATCTCTCTCTCTCTCTCTCTGTGTGTGTGTGTGTGTGTGTGTGTGTGTGTGTGTGTGTGTGTGTGTAGCTGTCACATTCAGTTTGATTGATGGATAATGAAGGAGGACAGGAAGACAAAACGATTGACCCAGATGTTGTATCAGAATTGCATTTGTTATCCAGACGTGTGCTCGCTGTGGGATTTCAGATAAATATACATGAGAGGTTCAGGTGGATCTGTGCAGCCAATTTACACACGGAGGTGAAGGAAAAATCCCTAACGAGTCTGAGTGTTTAATGAGCCGCTGCGTTTGTCACCTCCACCTCCTGCACAAATCCCTCCATATTTCCTCCCCGTGGGTTTGTGAGTCCACAGGAATGAGAAATATAAACTTCATCCTTCACCTTCTCCATTCAGGATTCACGCCACTGTCCTCACCTAACCCTCTAATACAGCTTCATGCTTTATTTTTACAGGACACATGACTTTTAAAGGAGTTATTATTGTTAATTCATTATCACTAAAATTATTTTTAAAAATATATAGTCATTATCTTCTAACAGTACATTTTCAATATGCAGTGACTGTGGTGAATCGGAGGTGTTAAGCATTGTGTAAACGTCACCGTGGTGATTCAGAGGCTTTAGTTTGAAACGGTTGCTGCTGTAAAGTCACTCATGAGGAAAAGAGGAGATTTGTGATATGACGTGTTAATTTACCCACAGGGAGAAAATGACAGAAGTGAAGCGTGATCGAGTTTTATTGTTGTTTCACGCTTTATTTCTTTTAGTCTTATCACACATTCTACATATGTTCACTTTTTCACTTTTTACAGAAATATAAAAAAAATTGTGATGAAGAAAGATTAATTTTATTAGAAATCAGTATCTGTGTGTGGAGAACTCTAGAATACACTCTAGAATGCTAGCATTAGAGTACTACAGAGTTTGGGTACTATAGCATTAGATTACTATAGGGTTAGAGTAGTATAGAGTTAGAGTGTTGTAGTATAGCGTTAAATGTGCATGAGGTAGCGTAGCTCTAATGTAGTCTCTGTACTCAACCTAATCTGTACTTTAGCATCTTTGCTCCGCAATGATATCGTCACCACATAACAATAATACAACAACAACAACAACAACAATAATAATAATAATAATAATAATAATAATAATAATAATAATTAGATGACAGGTGTAAGCAGGTGTGATTGTGTGATGGTTGTGTTGTTGGTGTGTTGTGGTTCTTGCTGCTTTTCAGCGTGTTATTCATAAATAAGTGTGCAGGATTGTGGGTGAGACTGTGGTTAGCGAGTGTGGTTATAATTTCAGCTAAAGGACAATAAGGTCTGTTCCTCATACCGGCTTGGGGAGTTTGCTCATTAGAGAACCCGGATTTCTGTAAAGCTGCTTTGTGTTGTAAGAAGCTCTACACAAATAAAGCAGAATTGTGTTGAATAATTTGCAGCGGAAATGCACAAAACTCTTTTGTTTACCATTGTTCTGATTCTTTTCTGCTCATCTGTTTGATTGGCGGCTGCAAACATCTCAATTGATGTGTGTGTGAGAGGCTTCATCACTGAGACGGGAGGAGAACACACAGTGAAGTGAGGCATCTTGGGAAATCACACCCGCATATCTGTGATCAGGAAGGAACCTGTGTGAGGAAGGAGCATCTCAGGGGTAATTTAAGGTCTAGGTCATCTTGTTTTGTCTGATCTCCAGGGGAACGTGTGTATGTGTGTGTGTGTGTGTGTGTGTGTGTGTGAGTTCAACCTGTTCTCCTTCACAAAGCTGCACTTTACACATACATAATAAGAGCTCTCTCTCTCACACACACACACATACACATGCCGAGTGCAGGGTCATGACCTCAGACTACATTCCTCTGAGACAGACAGAAATGAGGTGGAGAATCTCAACATTGTGCTTTAACATTACAGTGAAATCCTGAGTTCTGATTGGCTGTGAGCTCATCTGACATTTATTAAACTACTGAACATCACCGCAGTGATAATGATGATAAACATTGCAGACTAGGGTACTATAGAGTTAGAGTACTGTAGAGATAGAGTACTATACTGTTAGTGAACTATAGATAAGTACTATGGAGTAATAACTCACTAATTTGCAGAATTTTACATTAAAGTATCCTAAACTTGAGTACCCTTATCATAGGGTACTCAAGTTCTTCTTCTTCTTCTTTTTCTTCTTCTTCTTAGGATACTCTAGGGTTAGGGTTAAAGTACTGTAGAAGTAAGTTTAACTATATGGCCAGGGTTAATGTACTCTAGGGTTAGGGTTAGGGCCACTTAAAGGCCAATGTTAAGGTATTCCTGAGTCAGAGTTAAGGTACCATAGAGTACATTAAAGTTATGACTAATGTAGTGTGATTAATCTAGGGACCTGTTTAGTTTAATGTACACTATGGCTAGAGGTAAACATAGAGTTTTAACAGGAAGATGTAGAGTAAACAACAGTAGGGTCAGGGTTACAATACTGTAGGGTCAGGGTTAGAGTACTTTAGGGTCAGGGTTAGAGTATTTTAGGGTCAGGGTTAGAGTACTTTACGCTCTGAGTTAGAGAACTGTAAGACAGAAACAATAATACATTAGGTAATTAGAAGGTCATGAGTTTAAATCCCGGTGCTGCCACTGCTGGGCCTTTGAGCAAGGCCCTTAACTCTCAACTGCTCAGTGGTATGAATGAGATAAATGTAAGCGGCTCTGGACACGGGTGTCTGCTAAATGCCATAAATATAAATGTAAAGTGAGGTGTAACTCAAAGTATAAATCAGCACTTAGGTGAATTGAGAGTTGGTTCTCTAACAGGAAAATATTCTGGTGAAAGGCTAAACATCTCCTGCAGTCATGTGGGGTGTGTGTGTGTTGTTTGCCGGAGGACAGAAGTGTTCGAGATCATTAATGATGCTCTGACGTGGGATTTTACTGCCTTCTGCATTCCCATGTGACGCTCACAGCCAATCAGATCATCTCGGCTGAGATTTGATTTCAGTCCGACGGTGAAACTGTAACACACACGGATGTCGTTACAGAGCAGTAATGATGGAACCTGTCGAGACTCGGCCTGAAATCACTCAGCTTTGTGAAAGTCCTGCATGAGCATGTCCTCTCTCTCTTCGTTTACCTGATGAGCTGTACATGCTGACAAATGTGTGTGTGTGTGTGTGTGTGTGTAGCAGCGTGACATGAGCAAATTGAGTGTGTTTGTGCAGTTGAATGGGTGTTTTCGCATAGTTCTGTGTCTTTTCTTTTGTCTCGTCCATTCAGAGAACAAACAGGAACTAAAAGCACGTCCGTTGGACTGGAAATGAAGAGAAAAGAGTTTGGGAAAGCCGTAGCCTTTAGACTGACAGGCATTTAGACTTTCTTTTCCACATTAGGCCATTATGATCATTATTTAAAGTTCTGCATGAAAGACTCTGTTGAGACACAGGTTATTACTCGCCAGACTCACCTTAGACCCAGTGCACTCAGATGAGACACACGGAGAACCCGACGCAGACACAATTCATAAAAGAACCTCCGCTGAGTACATGCACAGTGTAACAATATTATTACCCTGGGAATAATCTGATGTTCAGCACGTATCATCAGGTGGAACAGTGGAGTTACCTGCACGTGAGCACACACACACATTCCGTGGCTTTCAGATAATCTATGGTTAGGGTACTACAGGGCTACAGCCTAAAGTACCCTAATACATGCCCTTGAACATCCTACCTCTAAAGTACTCTGTCATGGTTCTAGCATGCTGTAGATACAGAGTACTCAAGCTAATTCTAAATTACCTTAACATTAAACTATCCTAATCCTGACCCTATATGTAGTGTACCCTAAAAGAACACTCTAACCATAAACCATATATTACCCTATCACTAAACCTACTGTGATACCCTAACCCACCCCAACATTTAGTGATTTATTTTCTTTCTAGTCTAAATGAGTCCCTGTAATTCTGAATTTCTAAAATACAGGTGTAACTGGACTTTAATAATATACTCAGTATGATAGCAATATACACAGTAATATACTTAAAATATATTTGGTATCATTCTCAGTAATATAATCACTGTGGGACGAGGCACTAAGGAAAAACATTTCACTACATGAATGCATCACATGTATGTAATATGTATGTGACAAATAGAGAACCTTAAACCTTGAATCAGTAATATACCCAGTATTTTACTTAGTAATGTACCTCAGTAATATATGTAATATTATACTCAGTAATCTACTCAATAATATATGCAATAATATGCTTAGTAACATGCACAGTAATATACCCATTACTGTACATAGTAATCTAATCAGTAATGTATATATTACTATACTCAGTAATATATGCAGTATTATACTCTAATAGAATATAATGATAATAAATAATATAATCACTATTATACACAGTATTATACTCAGTATTATTTATTATTTAATTGGTTAATTACTTTCTGGTTCTCACACACACTCACCAGCTTCATGTTCAGTGTTAACGACTAAAAGGGAGTTTAATAGCTTTTAGCAGTTAAAGAAATATAAATGATAATTTAATGAATCACTGTAACAGCGTATAATAACACATGTTTGAGCTCTATGTTTAATATCTGCAGGTTCCAGTGGAGAATTGGGTAAAACATTGGTAATATAAAAATGAAAGTGTGTGTGTGTGTGTTTCCCAAGCTGGAAGCTTTAAAGTGCAGAACTGTTAGTCACACTCATTTTCCACGCTCACTCAACGCCCTAAACACTCAGGATCTTCACTAGGAGGACCAGCCGACCATGACGTTTTCTAAACCCACGCCTTAACCCAACAAGAGAAACGCCAAACTCGTTTTCAAATGCATTCAGCGAGATACTTCAACGTCGACAAAGCGTGATGAATGTAGTGTGTCCACAGAGGCCGAGTGTGCGTGTCGAGTCAGGATCATTAATTAATTACTCCCCTGTGTTCTTTGTGGCACTGGGTGGGTCGATCCATGTGTGTGTGTGTGTGTGTGTGTGTGTGTGTGTGTATTTAGTGACTCTGAAAGCTTTGAGAAAGACCTGGCACTGACTTTTAGCCACAACAGGTTTCAGAAGCTTTTGTTCTTTGACATACAGTTGAAACTTTTCATTTGGTTTATTTCACACATTGAGGGCGAGTTCTTATTTACAGAGTTTCACAAAATAGGAGACGGAAATCAAGACAAAGAAAGGACTTAGTTTACAATCAAAAGCAGTTATGTTCCTGAGTGAATATAAAGTGTTACTGAGTGAATATTTAAAACGGTCCAGCTTCATAAGAATCAGTATTGTTTATTCTGTGTGTGAAAAAATTTAAATTTAAGAGAAACTGCTAACTACTTAACACCAAGCTCATGGGGACTAAAAAGATTAATGTGGACTAAAAGCCTTGGTCCCCAAAACTGAAATAACCCAATACTGTGTATAAGCTGTGTGTGTGTGTGTGTGTGTGTCAGAATGAACTATAAGTAGCGTTATAAAATTCTGATGAGATACAAAAGCAAGAATTTGGCTTCACACACACACAGACACAGAGAGAGAGAGAGAGTTTCAGTGTAAAATGAGTTTTTGGTCTTTTATACTGTTATGAGACATTTTTGTGTGACGGTGGATCTCCTTGTGCTGAAGCTCTGGGAGTTCTGGGAGGAGTGAAGAAGATAAACGATGTTTAACAGAGGGATAATCCTGCTGCTCCTGCCCTGATGTTTAAAGTGTGTGTGAGGAACGGGTGGGGGTGGGTGGGGGTGGGTGGGGTTTAGGAGAGGAGGCTGTTCTTCATTCACATCCTCCTCTGGCCAAAGATCACTTTACACCATGAACACAGCTAATACACATAAACGATGATGTACAACATTTAGCGTTGAAAGTGGTGTTTAACACTCTTAACATACGTATCTGAGCACTCTGAACACTCTGAACACTCTGAACACTCTTAACATTATGAACATTCTGAACACTCTGAACACTCTTAACATTCTGAACACTCTGAACACTCTGAACACTCTTAACATTCTGAACACTCTGAACACTCTTAACATTCTGAACACTCTGAACACTCTGAACACGCTTAACATTCTGAACACTCTGAACACTCTTAACATACGTATCTGAGCACTCTGAACACTCTGAACACGCTTAACATTCTGAACACTCTGAACACTCTGAACACGCTTAACATTCTGAACACTCTGAACACGCTTAACATTATGAACACTCTGAACACTCTGAACATTCTGAACACTCTGAATACTCTTAACACCCTTAACATTCTGAGCACTCTGAACGCTCTTAACATTCTGAACACTCTTAACATTCTGAGCATTCTGAACACTCTTAACATTCTGAACACTCTGAATACTCTGAACACTCAGAACACTCTGAACACTCAGAACACTCTGAACATTCTGAGCACTCTGAACACTCTTAACATTCTGAACACTCTTAACATTCTGAACACTCTTAACACTCTTAACATACGTATCTGAACACTCTGAATACTCTGAACACTCTGAACACGCTTAACATTCTGAACACTCTGAACACGCTTAACATTCTGAACACTCTGAACACGCTTAACATTATGAACACTCTGAACACTCTGAACATTCTGAACACTCTGAATACTCTTAACACCCTTAACATTCTGAGCACTCTGAACGCTCTTAACATTCTGAACACTCTTAACACTCTTAACATACGTATCTGAACACTCTGAATACTCTGAACACTCTGAACACGCTTAACATTCTGAACACTCTGAACACGCTTAACATTCTGAACACTCTGAACACGCTTAACATTATGAACACTCTGAACACTCTGAACATTCTGAACACTCTGAATACTCTTAACACCCTTAACATTCTGAGCACTCTGAACGCTCTTAACATTCTGAACACTCTTAACATTCTGAGCATTCTGAACACTCTTAACATTCTGGGCATTCTGAACACTCTTAACATTCTGAACACTCAACATTCTGAGCACTCTGAATACTCTGAACACTCTGAACACTCAACATTCTGAACACTCTGAACACTCTTAACATTCTGAACACTCAACATTCTGAACACTCTGAACACTCTGAACACTCTGAACACTCTTAACATTCTGAACACTCTGAACACTCTTAACATTCTGAGCACTCAACATTCTGAACACTCTGAATACTCTGAACACTCTGAACACTCTTAACATTCTGAACACTCTGAACACTCTTAACATTCTGAGCACTCTGAACACTCTGAACACTCTTAACATTCTGAGCACTCAACATTCTGAACACTCTGAATACTCTGAACACTCTGAACACTCTTAACATTCTTAACACTCAACATTCTGAACACTCTGAACACTCTTAACATTCTGAACACTCTGAACACTCTTAACATTCTGAACACTCTGAACACACTCAACATTCTGAACACTCTGAACCCTCTTAACATTCTGAACACTCTTAACATTCTGAGCACTCTGAACACTCTTAACATTCTGAACACTCAACACTCTGAACACTCTTAACATTCTGAACACTCTGAACACTCTTAACATTCTGAGCACTCTGAACACTCAACATTCTGGACATTCTTATACTATATATATGAGGGGTGGAGTTATTATATGAGGGGTGGGGATATTATATGAGGGGTGGGGTTATTATATGAGGGGTGGAGTTATTATATGAGGGGTGGGGATATTATATGAGGGGTGGAGTTATTATATGAGGGGTGGAGTTATTATATGAGGGGTGGAGATATTATATGAGGGGTGGAGTTATTATATGAGGGGTGGAGTTATTATATGAGGGGTGGAGTTATTATATGAGGGGTGGAATTATTATATGAGGGGTGGAATTATTATATGAGGGGTGGAATTATTATATGAGGGGTGGAGTTATTATATGGGGGTGGAGTTATAGTCACGCTTGCATTTTCATAAAGATCTTTCTTTTATCCTAAGCCTCTTCTTCACTATCTGCTCATATTGAGCATCATATACACCATCATATACTCAGTACTGTTTTTCTTTACACCTGTATACTGTACTGATTTATAATCGCACTATCGGTGTCACCCAGATGAGGATGGGTTCCCTTCTGAGTCTGGTTCCTTCAGAAGAATGAGGAAGAAGGTTTCTTCCTCATATCATCTCAGAGAGTTTTTCCTCACCACCGTCACCTCTGGCTTGCTCATTATGGATCTAAAATTAAATCTACATCCACATTTCCATAAAGCTGTTTGCGAGACTGTAGTTAAAAGCTCTATATAAGTAAAATTTAAATGAACTGAATGTGAGGGGTGGAGTTAACATATGAGGATGGAGATAATATCCAAGGGGTGGAGTTATTGTATGAGAAGTGGAGATAATTTACAAGAGGTGGGGTTAATAGATGAGAGGCGGGGTCAGGGAGAGATCAGGTTGATTAACTGTGAAGAAACCCAGCTGTTGGAGAATGTGTGTGTGTGTGTGTGTGTAGCATGAGCAGTATGTGTGTGGGCTTTACAAATGCATGATTGACACACACTCACTCATTAAACAAATAGACACTGACCCATTAGTGGAGACATAACTGAAGGGTGAGAGAGGTTTTACACACACACTCACACACACACTCACACACTAACACACAAACACACACACACAGTGGCCCTGGCCCAGTAAAAGGATGTCAAAAAAGTAGAAAGAAGCACACATTTATTCACTAAGCTCACGGGGATTAGAGAGAGGACAAACCAAACCAAAAAGTGTTAAAGTTACACCAAACACACACATCTGTACAATATTCTACTGCTGTAATAACACACACATCTGTACAACATACTACTGCTGTAATAACACACACACATCTGTACAACATGCTGCTGCTGTAATAACACATCTGTACAGCATGCTACTGCTGTAATAACACACACATCTGTACAACATACTACTGCTGTAATAACACATCTGTACAACATACTGCTGCTGTAATAACACACACACATCTGTACAACATACTGCTGCTGTAATAACACACACACACATCTGTACAACATGCTACTGCTGTAATAACACACACATCTGTACAACATATTGCTGCTGTAATAACACACGTACATCTGTACAACATACTACTGCTGTAATAATACACGCACACACATCTGTATGACTTACTACTTTTGTAATAACACACATCTGTACAACATGCTACTGCTGTAATAACACACACATCTGTACAATAGTGCATTAATACTGTAATAACAGTCACCTAACACTGTCTAAAGCACAGAGCTTTAATCTTAATAATAATAATAATAATTATTATTATTATTATTATTATTATTATTATTATTATTATTATTATTATTATTATTATTATAGTAATCAAACAAATTTAATGTTGTGAGTTTTGTTTTTTACAGAGCTTTTTACGGTACACAAAGCAGTTTTAAACTCATGTCTTGTATTTAATGGTGTTTCATGAGCGTATTACAGCATCACCACATTATTAGTTAACTGTGCATTAGTGTAATATTAATTTATTACTGTCTAAATAGTGACTCATCAGTCCATCAAAGAGCACTCATTAAGTAACACACATTAATCCAAATAAGTCATGTGCTAGTGTGTGTGTTAGTATGTGTGTGTGTGTGTGTTAAGTGAATACTGTGTCATGTCATGTCTTTAATAAAAGTGTCATTTTAAAATAACGCAACACTACAATCACACAGCTCAGTAGATAATACCTTGTTGTGTTTTTATTAATGCTGTGTGTGTGTGTGTGTGTGTGTGTGCACTCCATCGTGCTCTGTTAATCCTGTATGAGGCCACAGGGCTGTAATTACATCATTTAGATAATTAAAGCCTCCAGCGTCTACACACACACACACACTGTCCTCTCAGCCAGGATTAACCATCTGTGTGTGTGTGTGTGTGTGTGTGTGATTATTGCCTGTTTGTTTGAGTGTGTGATGGCTCGGGGACACTAACCTGTCTCTCAGTGACAAGGATGTTTTATTTACATTAGACTTGTTTTACAGAAAGATTCTGTTTCAGTTTCTGAAAGTTTATATTTGTCTCTGCTCTGTCTCGCTTTTAAATAAGTACAAACATGTCTGTCTGAGACACAGAGGCACACAGACACTGAGACATAGAGGCACAGAGGCACAGAGATACTGAGACACCGAGACACAGAGACTCTGAAACACAGAGTCAGTGAGACACTGAGACACAGAGACACAGACACACTGAGACACTGAGACACAGACACACTGAGACACAGAGACCCTGAGACACAGAGACACAGAGACACTAAGACTCAGAGACACTGAGACACAGAGACCCTGAGACACTGAGACACAGACACAGAGGCACTGAGACACAGACACACTGAAACACAGAGACACAGACACACTGAGACACAGAGACACAGACACACTGAGACACTGAGACCCTGAGACACAGAGATACTGAGGCACAGAGATACTGAGACACCGAGATACAGAGATACTGAGACACAGACACACTGAGACCCTGAGACACAGAGATACTGAGACACAGACACACTAAGACACTGAGACACAGAGACACAGAGACCCTGAGACACTGAGACACAGAGACCCTGAGACACTGAGACACAGAGACCCTGAGACACAGAGACACTGAGACACAGAGACCCTGAGACACAGAGACCCTGAGCCACTGAGACACAGAGACACTGAGACACAGACACACTGAGACACAGAGACCCTGAGACACTGAGACACAGAGACCCTGAGACACTGAGACACAGACTCACTGAGACACTGAGACACTGAGACCCTGAGACACAGAGAAACAGATACACTGAGACACAGAGACCCTGAGACACAGAGACCTTGAGACCCTGAGACACAGAGACACTGAGACACAGAGACCCTGAGACACTGAGACCCTGAGACACTGAGACACAGAGACCCTGAGACACTGAGACCCTGAGACACTGAGACACAGAGACCCTGAGACACAGAGACACTGAGACACAGAGACCCTGAGACACTGAGACACAGAGACACTGAGACACTGAGACACAGAGACCCTGAGACACAGAGACCCTGAGACCCTGAGACACTGAGACCCTGAGACACTGAGACACAGAGACCCTGAGACACAGAGACACAGAGACACTGAGACCCTGAGACACAGAGACACTGAGACCCTGAGACACTGAGACACAGAGACCCTGAGACACAGAGACACTGAGACCCTGAGACCCTGAGACACAGAGACACTGAGACTCTGAGACACTGAGACACAGAGACACAGAGACCCTGAGACACTGAGACCTTGAGACCTTGAGACCCTGAGACACTGAGATACAGACAAACAGAGACACAGAGACACAGACACACTGAGACACTGAGACACTCTCCCCCTGTCTCTCTCTCTCACTGTCTGTCTGTCTCCCATCTGTCGCTTGGTCTCCCCCAATCTCTCTCTCTCTCTCTCTCTCTCTGTCTCAGTGTCTCTCTGTCTATGTCTCTCTCTCTCTCTCTGTCTCAGCGTCTCTCTCTCTCTCTCTCTCTCTCTGTCTCTCTCTCTCTCTCTGTGTGTCTCAGCGTCTCTCTCTCTCTCTCTCTCTCTGTGTCTCAGCGTTCCTCTCTCTCTCTCTCTCTCTCTCTCTCTGTGTCTTAGCGTTCCTCTCTCTCTCTCTGTCTGCATTACTAGGGGATAATTTGACAGGACTGAGTTGCTCATTAGTTTCTAAAAATGCTTGAGGTAGGAAACATTAAAAAAAAGAAAAAGGAAAGAGAAAATCCACTGGAATGCAGCATGAGCCAATCAGAGCTCAGGAAATCCTCTCCTATAATAATGAGGTTAATGCAATCAATTACACACCGGAGCTATCGGCATGACAACAAACAACATTCATACACCAATCAGAGAGAGAGAGTGAGGTTAGACTCACACACACTACATACAATCACACACACATATACACTCACACACACTACACACACACACTCACACACACTACATACAATCACACACACTGTACACACACTATACACTACACACATTACATTCACACATACTTCACACTCACACATACTTCACACACTCACACACACTACATACACTCACACATACTTCACACACTCACACACACTACACACACTCACACATACTTCACACA
>CM075017.1:24572563-24588603 GCA_037576675.1 Pangasius sanitwongsei | reverse complement strand
ACTCTTACCTTTCCTCTTCTCTCTCTGTCTACGCACTCTCCTCCCTCCTCTACTTCTTCGACCAACAGTAGCCCAATGTAGGTCAACGGCGCCGATGGCGGTCGTTGTTAACCTGGGCCTCGACCGATCTGGTATGAAATTCAGAGTACTGACGATTCTCATGATTAAATTTGGCAACGTTTTACGCCGGATGCCCTTCCTGACTGTGACCCCCATGGCTAGATTAAAAACAACCCGGTATTTACTCACAAAAAATCTGTGTTATTAGACTGATCATCACACACATACACACACATCAGTGTGTTATTAGCAGCATCATCACACACATCAGTGTGGCATCATCTCACACATACACACATTAGTGTGTTATCATCTTTACACTGACTTGATGTCAGCTCCGAGTGAAAGTGTGTTAGTGCTATAGTGTTTCATCACACAGCACCAACAGTGTGATTAAATCAAAACGTTCACTGCAGCTAGAGTTCATCTCTCAGTGAGGATTAAATACTGAAATTACACAATTCACTACAGACCTCAGACATAACTACTGACTTCAGCGCTGTTCACAAGTTACGCATCACTGTCTGACAGTTTGATGTAACCACAATGTGTCACAATAGTTTTACACAGTTCATTCGAGGACAAAATTATGTGTGTGTGTGTGTTAGTACAAAGTTCTCTGCAGATGTGTTTCTGCTGAACACTCAGTGCTGCACAGATAAACTCTGTTATTACTGGTCATCGTGCTATCATAACCCCCACAAACACACACACGCACACAGGTCAGAGTCCTCGCGTGACACGTTCTCACACACACTGAAATATGAATAAAGTTTAGATTTTATCTTGTACAGATGCTGATAAACAGATAAACAGATTTAAAGGTTGAAAACTCATTTCATCTGCAGCTCAGATTTCACCACAACAAGAAACTGTGTGTGTATGTGTGTGTGTGTGTTAGTTATAATAACACACCCTGTGTTGGTTACAGGTGGAGGTGGAGCGTGTGTGGCGGGCGGTGAAGGTGGTTCTGTGTAATCAGTTGTTCTTGTCGGTTCCGTTGGTGGTTTTCACCTACACTGTGATGTCATGGCGTGGAGAACCCTGCGCTCCTCAACTGCCCACGTTCCACTGGGTTCTACTGGAGCTTTCTGTGTGTGGCCTACTGGAGGAAGTGCTGTTCTACTACTCACACAGGTCTCACTCACACACACACACATAGTGTTTATCTTGTGTTGAGTCAGTCGTAGCCTAATGGTCAGCGAGTCGGAGGGCTCGGAGTAACTCGAAGGGCGTGGGTTCGAGTCTCGGGTCCGGCAGGGATTGTAGGTGGGGGAGTGAATGACCAGCGTCTCCTCCTCCCTCAATACCACCACTGAGGTGAGACCCTTAAGCAAGGCACCGAACCCCCAACTGCTCCCAGGGCGCTGCACCAAAAAAGGCAGCCCACTGCTCCGGTGTGTGTGTGTGTGTTCACTAGTGTGTGTGTGCACTTGGATGGGTTAAATGCAGAGCACAAATTCCGAGTATGGGTCACCACACTTGGCCACACTTCACTTAAAAAAACGTGGTATAAGAGTGAAATAACTGTACACTGTTGTAAATAAATAATCACTAACACTCTACAGAGCAACAGGAAATCACTGACCAACTCCTCTTCCTGCTTCTCTTCTCTCTTCCTGTTCTTCTTCCTCTTCTCCTTCCTGCTCCGCAGGCTGTTCCACCATCCGTTCTTCTACAAACGTATCCATAAGGTCCATCACGAGTGGACTGCGCCCATCGGAGTCGTGTCTCTGTACGCTCATCCCGTGGAGCATGTGGTGTGTGTGACAGGCTTTATAACAGTGTTTATAACACTGCTGTATGGTTTCTGTATTATTTTAGGAATGTGTGCATCATTAATATATATTTATAAAGTTAACATTTATCACATTGATGTACATTCTTATAAATATCAACATAAAGGTGTCATTAATCTTTTGTTTTTATTAAACATGATAATATAATTAGCATTAATGCTGCACTTGTTTTTTAGCAGTGTGTTATGTGATCCTACTCATTATTACTCTAACATACATGCATGCGCATATACACACACACACACACACACACACACACATACACACACATTCCCAACAGATACTAATGAAGTTAGCATTAATTTATTTCATTTTTCATTGAATGACTGCATCACATTATTTATGATGGTGTAATATAGGGTTAATTCATTAAGGAATGTTTATGTTTATATTTATTGTTGCATCATTAAATAGAGTATTTAATTCATGTAGAATATTAGGAGGTGATGTGTAGAATGCAGTGTGTGTATTGTGAGCATGATGCCTTGTTTTGGGAAATCAAGTTTGGGAGTGTGTGTGTGTATATGTATGTGTGACTGCTGCAGTTCTCCAACATGCTGCCGGCTCTGATGGGTCCGGTTCTGCTGGGTTCTCACATGGCCACCACGTCTCTGTGGTTCACCGTGGCTCTGATCGTCACCTCCATCTCACACTGCGGTTATCACCTGCCCCTGCTGCCCTCGCCCGAGTTCCACGACTTCCACCACCTCAAGTAACGCCTCAGATCATCTCTTATTCTTTTTATACTTAATCTACACCAGTAAGGGTGCACAAACATTTGCACTGCACTGAACAGTAAATAAAAATGAAAAGTGGGACTAAGTTAAAAAATAATGATTCAATTTACAGTAATTTGAAAATAAAATTCATTAAATGTATTAATTCTCCATGTTCAGGTTTAATCAGTGTTATGGTGTTCTGGGAGTTCTGGACCGGCTTCATGGCACCGACGATAAATTCCGCAAAACCAAAGAATATGAGCGACATACGCTCCTGCTGAGTCTCACACCGCTCTCCAAGAGCATCCCAGACACGCCCAAAAAACAAGAGTGACATCAACACCTGGACACGCCCAAAAAAACAAGAGTGACATCATCACCTGGACACGCCCAAAAAAACAAGAGTGACATCATGTATTTTATTTTCATTAGGATTTTAACAGATTAAAATCATCTGAGAATGATTTGTGTTTCATTGCTGTCTCCGAAGCGCCCTCAGCGACTTCCCCTAATCACTCTGAAGTGTACACTACACACTAAGAGTTCTTCAGAATAATCAGAATCTGAACACAATCCAGTATCACATTTTAAAATATGAAGTGTTACTTGATGATGTGGATTCAGTTCCTAACAGAAATCTAACACACTTCACCTGAACTGAGACAGTGATTAGCGTCTCTTAAGATGGCGGCGAAGGGAACTTCACCAAGGGGAAGTGGACGAGGGCGCATTACAGTCAGGAATGAAACACTGCTAATAACGTAAACGTCGTGTTTTTAGATAAAGAGATGAAGAATGTAATTTTTCAGATCCTGTGTTTCTGCATTAATAATGTAATAAATAATCACTACTTTTCAATATTCACCTTACAGCTTTGCTGGACTAAGCAATTATTTTATTAAATGATTATAAATCTTATGTTTAACAGAGTGACGTGTTTATATCAGTGTTTTATTCACTGTTTCACGCACATCGACATGACAGGTCTGTTTTTAATAATTTACCGAATGTTAGCACTTTCATTATGATTTTATAGAATTATAACTACAGAACACAAATTACACACAGAATATAAAATGCTATAAATGTGTTTAGTAAAAGTTCTTATATTCTGATTTTAATATTAAGTTGATCTTAACACTAAGATTATTAACTGCTGTGTAGTGGTGCATTAATGTAGAGATTTATAATAGTAATAATTAAATATAATTCTGCATTTCTGAATGTTTCTGTCTCTTTGTTCAGAGTGTTAATTAAGTCAGTGCTAGTTAGTGATTAGCATGTATGCTAACACCCCCTGTACACCAGCACGTGATCTCCGCTCTTCCGAAGCTGGTCTTTTACCTGTTCCATCAGCCCGTGTCAGAACTATGGGTGATGGGGCTTTCTCTTCCCTGCCCTCGGAGATTAGAAGTGCAGAATCTCTTAGTGTTTTTAAATCTTCTCTTAAAGCATATTTCTTTGGGGTAGCTTTTCCGTGTGATTAATTTGCTGGTATTTATACTGGCTCTGTTAAGAATAATTCTTATTTCTATCTTTGTATTTTATCTCTGCTTGTATTTTATTTTATTGTATCGTTTTAATTTGTATTTCACTGTATCTTAATTTATGTTAAGCGCTTTGAGATGCTACTTTAAAAGCGCTATATAAAATAAAGTTTATTATTATTATTATTATTATTATTAATGGTTATTTTTAGATAAATTCTACAAGAACAAGTGTAGAAATGATGTAGAAATAAGTTATGTTTTGTGAACGTTTCTTTTGCAGTATACAAATTTCTTAAGTTTATCTTTCACTTAAATACATTTTTAAAATCAAAGAAGTCATTTTACTCGGATAAAGTCGCATAAACACCGTTTATTAGTGCAATATTCATTGTTTATGAGATGAGTTTTGGACGTTATTTGTTTGATCACCTATTCGGCTCTTCGGACCTGTGAGTCGACTCCCTAAAGAACCTAAAGGACCGAATTCAAAGAGCCGATTCAAAGAGCCGATTCGTTCGCGAAAACGACACATAATTACTTTTTACTTTAACGGGAAAAACAGCGATGATGACTGAGATAAGAACGTTAAATTCAATACTAATATTTTTTTATTGATTTCTAAAATAACTGTATCGTGTGTTGTTTGTATTTAAATGACATTAGGCTAGTTTTCCTGTCAGGTTAGCTTGTTAGTGTTATTAGGGTTAGCGCCCTCTGAGGATTGTAGTGAAGAGACAAGGAAGTGTGTTATAAAGCGTTATAACAGTTCAGTGTCCTACTGCAGCAGAAATCACTTCATTTATTTAATATTTTACTGAATGAACTAGCTGCTATTAGCGCCCTGCTAACTGACAAAGCTAGCTAATGTTAGCATTGTCATGCCCAGCTCGCGCTATATGTATAGTGTGCGTTTTTATAAAGTCACTGTAATAATAATTAAAAATAAAACTCATTCAGATTCCTGAATCCTGATACAGAGATTAAAGTTCTACCTCATGACTTTATTATAAAGTTTACTGTGTTTGTTTTTAACAGTTTTAACAGTTTTATTGCAGTAAAAACACATTACTGTTTGGCAGAAAGACTTTTTTTATATCATATTTAAAACAACTTGGAAATGCTAATGCTTTTTATTTTATTATTTTTTTAATTTGCTAGCTCTGACTAGGTAAAGGCAGGAAAACGCCCCTCAGCTCTGAACTCCTGCTCGGGGCCGTGGGACGGTTTCCTCCACGCCGGGGCGCTGAGGTACGGCTCCGGGCCGAGACGCTGCTTTATACTTGGCTCGTGAGTTTGCGCACAGAAACAGCGGTACCACGAGTGGCATTGTTCACACACTCGCTGCGGATCTTCTTTACATCTTCTGTACATCTGGGAGGTTTAAGAGCCGCAGTCAGTAGCATGAAGCCGAAACATCGCTGTCCATCAGGTTTCCGAGTGAAACTGTAAAACGCTTAGCGATGTTAAACACACTGACGAGCTCTGCGTCTCTCTGGAGATCTGCTGCTGTTGTCGTGATTGTTGTCATGAGCCGTGAGTCTCAAATCGAAAACTCTGAGATTACATTTAAAAGTATTCACTAATCTAGAAAACCCAGAAGGCTGGTACTCAGAACAGAGCTTTCTGTAGGTTTGAAGGCGAATTGAGAGATTTTTAAAATTAAAACAGGAAGTGTAACAGGAAACCTGGTTAGCGTTAGTGCTCAGTAACGGTGTAGAAAAGTGCACAAGTGTGTGATTGAGACGCAGCTGACAGCTGGACGGGGAAACTGGTGCTTTTACTGCTGCGTGTCATTGCAGTGAAAAAGACTACAATAACACATTAATTTAAACAGGGATTGTCTGAATGTCACTCTAACAAACATATTAACATAATATTAACGTATTAGCACAAAATCTGTCTTTGATATTTTTAACATTAATTTGTAAAATAAATTAATGAAACAAAAGAGTAGATTATGAGTTTCTCTCATGACCCCATTTGTAAATCAGTGACCTCACGTGGGGTCACGACCCCTAGATTATTTCCCCCACAGTGTTTATAGGACAGACTAGAACACTTAACTTGTTTTATTTCCTTAAGGACAGAACGATGTTTTAATAAATATTAATGTTATTATTTATTAATCTGTAATGTACATGACTCAGTGGTTAAGGTTTCGGGCGACTGATCAGAAGGTTCTGAGTTTAAATCCCAACATCACCAGACTGCCCCTGTGAGGTTCGTGATAAAGCCGGTGACGCCGCCGCAGCGCGTGTAAACTGTAATGTTTTTACTAAAACTGATTTATCTTCCTTCTGCTGTGTGACCTAAATGAACAAAATACACAAATTAAAGGTGAGTATCTTTAGTATGAGTGTAGTTATTTATATATAACTTAACTGAGGAATCGTGTATTATAAACATTTTATAAAACATTACAAAAAAAGGTTTTTGTTTTGGTCAAAATTCATACCTCGTCATCGAGTCGTTCAAATCTGTCGAATGAACGTGAACCCTTCTTCTGATTATTATTATTATTATTATTATTATTATTATTACTGAGTGCAGGTTTATGTGGATTCTCTGAGCAGTTGAACGTCGCCAGTGTTGCAGCGTCTCTCAGGCCCAGATTTTAATTTAAAGCTGTAAGGTGTTTACATCGTGACATTTTGTTCAGCCTTCTGCGGTTTGATCTCAGTGGTCTTTGTGCATGCATTATGATGTTGGTATGTATAAAGGGATGTGTGTGAGTGTGTGTGAGTGTGTGTGAGTGTGTTTCTCATCATGCAGAACTCCTCTTTACACTCGCGTGCTAACAGGAAATAAGAAACTGAAGTTCCTGTAACTGCTGGATGATTCACAGATGTCTATTTCACAATGATTCTGCCTGCTTTACTTTTCTTGTGTTTCTGTGCTGTAAAACCTGCGGAGTTAAAAGGTGGGTTATAAAAGTATAAAATTATATTGTTTTTGACAAGATGAAATGAATAGAAAGACTGATATTTATTATTATAATTTTTAAAATTATTATTTTTAAAATTATTTTTAAAATTATTATTATTATTATTATTATTATGTTTTTCCCCTTTATAAGCGACAGTAATTGCAGTGGCAGAAGGAAGCGACGTGTCTTTAAGCTGCTCCTCCGCCACTGGCGAGTCTCGCTGGCTCAGATATAAACCCAAAACCAGTCAGAAATTAAACCCCACAGAATTTCTCCTGATAAAAAACTTTCAGAAGCAGGACGTGGGATATTACAACTGCAACAATGGAATACATCAACACACATTCCATTTAGAATTAAAGGATGGTGAGTAATTATTAAAAATAGTTTTTAATCCAGTGATGATGTAAAGTGTAATTTACACAGCAGAGTTTTCTGGATTTTTATTTTCAGGATCCACAACGGAACGGTTAATTTTTTTCCGAGCTTCTGAGGGAGATTCAGTTTTTTTCTTCTGTAAAACTCTGAGCGCTGCATCGTTAAAGGCTGAATGGTCCTGGACACTTCACACATCATCTAACTCCATCAGACTAGACCAGACTTCTCATCACTTTCAAAATCGGCTACGGTTCAGAAAAAATGAAAATGATTTTTCTTTAGAAATCTCCCCTGTAAAGTGGAACGACTCGGGGAAATACAGCTGCAACATAAATTCAGCTTCTAAAGCCCAACTGAGCGTGTTTGAGCTAGTGCTGGTGAGAGG
This sequence comes from Pangasius sanitwongsei, assembly GCA_037576675.1. Taxonomy (NCBI): domain Eukaryota; kingdom Metazoa; phylum Chordata; class Actinopteri; order Siluriformes; family Pangasiidae; genus Pangasius; species Pangasius sanitwongsei. The sequence goes on along the minus strand of CM075017.1, from coordinate 24,580,846 downwards.
TACGCTAAACCGTCTTGTGCTTTTTATAATTAATACAAAACGATTTTTATATCAGATATAACAATCTGCAATTTTCTTCGAGATAAATAAAGTTTCTGTTGATCTCTGTAACACTTACAGCGCCGTGCAAAAGCCTTAGGCACCATCACTGTTTGATTTCATTTTGACAGTTTTTTTCTGTTCATTTTTAAGTTTATTTTATGACTTATGCAGTAAAACATTTTAAATTTTCCAACAAAAAATTTAATATTACAGAAATAATGTTTATATGTGAGGAAATAAATTAACATATTACACACTACACCACATTTGAGACAAAAAGAGAACGAAAGCTAGCTGTCAGGTTTTAGCTGCGCGTGTGAGTCAGAGTTTCCAGAAGATTTTTCACCATGTTTAAAAAAACCCACCAACTAATTTATTTATAAAACTGCATCTGAGGCTACTGAGGCATTTTTAAAAGCAAAGTTGTTCTCACAGCAGATACTGACTCAGCTTAAGTTTATTACTGCTTACTTCACTTTATAGTAGATTTATTATATAAAAAAATCATGTAATTTCATTTTTACTGAAAGCGTTTTTGCTTTATAGCATTTCTTTACACGTGTAAGATTTCCCACAGTACTGTACTGTACCTCTTTATATTTTAGCAACACTACTGTAAGAGTGAAATATTTTATATAAAATACAGTATGTAGGGGATTTTATAAATAAATCACTAAAATAAATATAGTGTACTTTATGTTTATATGAGAAATGAAATACACATAAATAAGTTTCATGCTGGAAAATTATTCGTAATATTTTCCACTTTTAGTAAAAAATCTAACTGTGTTTATTTTAGCGTGAAGGAGCTGAAGGTTTAAATTCCTCACAGGATGAAAAGGTAATAAAGCTGAGATGTTTTGATGTTTTTACTCCACAGTGTCTGCAGATCCTCCGTGGATAACGCTCGGCCACAGCGTCCTCTTAACGTGTGAGCTTTCTGCTCAGAATAAAGATTTCCACGTGTTGTGGATGAACACAGAAACACGAGAGACGTTCTCAGACGCGCTCGAGCTGACAGATGTTGCGCTGAGTCAGCAGAGCTGGGCGTGCTGCGTGTTTTACAGCTCCGTGCTGAGAGCCGTGTTTCCTCTCACACTCAACATCACACACGCCTTTACTACAACACCTCCGTCTCACACACCTCCATCACACACACCTCCATCACACACACCTCCATCTCACACACACACCGAGCCCGAGACTCCAACACACACTGCAGCCGCAGCAGACAACTACACATCCAACCCTGACGCAGGTGATCACACACACTCACACACACACACTCTCCCACACTCACACACACACACACACACACTCACACACACACACACACACTCACACTCACACACACTCACACACACACTCTCCCACACTCACACACACACTCAGACACACACACTCTCCCACACTCACACACACACTCGGACACACACACTCTCCCACACTCACACACACTCAGACGCACACATTCACACACACACTCTCCCACACACTCACTCACACACACACTCTCCCACACACTCAGACACACACACACTCACACACACACTCACTCTTACCCAGTGGAATGTGCAGCTCACTCCTGTCCTCTCTGTGTGTGCTAGAACACGGCCAGTCTCACACCATCACCACCACCATCATCATCATCGGAGTCTTCATCACCTTCATCCTCATCGTCGTGTTCATTGCTGCGTTCTGCACAAAGACACCTGAGAGTAAGAAAACCAAATGTATATTTAATTATATAAATACGTAAACCTGCAGATGGCCAAAGCTGCGTCTCTGCACTCACACCGACTCACTGACTTTACACCAATAACATCACATCTGTGTGTGCGAGTGTGTGTGAGAGTGTGTGTGTGAGTGTGTGTGTGTTGGTTCCGGTTCACTACTCTGATTGGACGAACTGCGTTCTGAGAGCGCTGACATTCACTCTAACAGCACTGAGACGTGTCACTGTGTGCATCACTCCACTCGTCTGTGTTACCATGGCAACATGCCACGTTCTATCCAGCTGTGGCTTCTTTGGGAAATATTTTTGGCCATACTGTGTCTGAAATGTCAGTCACAATCGTGCTGCTGTACTGAATATCAGCACAGCTGTGCTTACCTGCACTTACCTGCAGCCTCGTGACTGCAGGTGAATCACACCTGAGCTGATATTCACTGCAACACACTCGCACTCGTGTGGTGTTGATCCTACACCAGGACTGTAAGATTAAGAGAACTGGAGACGGGTCGAGTCAGAGCCGGGGAAAGGGCATCCTCACATCACTTCGTAGCTCCTCCCTCTGAGGAAGTGGAGATCGAATGAAAGAAAAGGAAACAAGAACAAACATATTTACAGAATGAGACTCTCTCTCTCTCTCTCTCAGAAGCGTCACGTTACACTGATGTTAGTGAATTCACTCAGTGATGCCGGGTTTGTGTATGAACTGTACAACAGATCTGCATTTACACACTTACACACTGAATAAAGCTTCATTACAGCATTATAGCACATGCATCACACACTTTTAGCCTAAACAACACTCATCACCTGACTCAGGCACTGTCATTAACTGACTTTTATGTGATTTTATTTGTACACATTATTTGTTGAATTAATATTTAATTCATTATTTTGTAAAACAAACTGTGGTTTTTATTACTGTGGCATTTAATCTCAGTAGGTTTGAGGAGAGTTTAATGTTAATCTGATTTATTTTCTGTGTTTTTGTTCAGAGAGGACGGAGAGTGTGATCTACACTGAAGTCAAGTTCAGCAAAAAATCAGGTAAATAACTTTATTACTTTAAACACACACACACACACACACACACACAGCTGCTGTTATTCTAACATTTACACTGAATTAATAAAAACATTCAAACTCTTACAGACGCTTCCACCGAACACCAGCTGAATTCTGTGAGTGCACACCTCATGTCTGTTTCCTGGAATTGTTTTTAGTAAATAACCACATCACAGATGTGTGGGAAAGGAAGAGAAAATATCTACACGTATGTGAAAAGTGCTCAGTAATTAAACCGTTCATTAGCGTTATTTCTGCTCTGCTTTAGAACGACGTTCCAGCTGAAGAAGAACCTGAAGTCTTGTATGCGACAGTTCGTTTGTCTTAATTATTTCCTTTATTATTTACTTAATTTACAATGGAACAGTCTTCATGGAGATTTAGAATGATAAAGTGCCTTTGTGTGGAAGTGTGTGTGTGTGTGTGTGTGTGTGAACAGTCCCTTATAAAGTCAGTATAAAAATCAATGTTTTTCTGAAGGACTTTTTAATAATCAGAAACAACACAAGGTAAAAGAGTTCCAGTTTTACAAATTCCTGACTTTAAACTGTGGATTTTTCTGAAATTATTATAAATATCATGTAAATAACTGCATGTGTTTGTTCTTATCTTATTTTTACTGAGAAGTGGAGAGACGTCCAGCTGCAGTTTGTCGTTTACTCAGCGTTGTGGTTTCAGAATCTTTCTCTCTCTGCGGTTGAGAACAAAGCCACAGTTTCTTCCCTCACGCTGAGGAACATATTTAGTGTGAAATGACTCATGAAACATAATATTAATCATCTTTATTTTTTTTTATTGTATTTTATTTTCCTTTTTTTAATTACTTGTCTTATGTTGGTTTCTCACACCATGGGTCTGAGGGAAACGAAATTTCAATCCTCCGTGTGTCCTGTACATCAGCAGAAGTGACAAAGTTGACTTTGACTCATTAAAAACATCAAAGGACTAAAAAAAGGGACTAAAAGCTGCTGTGGGGACGAGAATGAAACTGTCAAGATGAACGCTTACAGATCACACACACACACACACACCCTGCTTTATCCTGAAATCTATTTTTCTTCGTAAATTATTTATCAGCCTTTTTCAGCTGACTATAAAAACCGATGATTTTGTTTTTAATTCATACAGCAGAAAAATAAACCAACAGAACAGAGTGCAGATAACAGACCTTTAAGGATTATTTAGAGAAATAACAGAGGCATAAACAGCAGGCGGCATTAGAGCAGGCGGTGTGTGTTCTGGTTTATTCTGCCGCGAGTGTGTATCTGAACACAGACACGAGAGTCAGCGGGGAAAAAAAAACAAAAGAGAGACTTCGTGTTTCACTGAAGAAAGAATGGAGCAAAGACATGAAGTCGTGGATGCGATAAAGGAGGTGTAGCTGTACCAGCCACGCCTCCTCAACTCGACCAATCAGCATTCACCTGAAATCTGGTCGAAAGCACTGCAGAAACACAGCAGGTATTTACCCATAATCCCTCTCTCTCTCTCGCACAGCACAAATACACTTCAACACTGATGATCCTCACTGCAGAACCAAGAGTCCAAGGGGTGGAGCTGGACCTGATCCAACTCCTCCTATAAGCTGCTGTAACAAAGTGACGAACACTCACTCATCCATCCTGAGACACATGGAGGGCTCTCATGTGATCAGGTCCGACTCCGCCCCCTGGACTTCTGGGTCTGCAGCGAGGACTAATCTCTGTGCTTGCTTTAATGGGACACGACGGCTGTTTGGCCAGCAGGGGGCACTCAAACACACACACACACCCCCAAACACACACACACACCCCCCCCAAACACACACACACACCCCCAAACACCCCCCCCCCCCAAACACACCCCCAAACACACACCCCCCCCCCCAAACACACACACACACACACACACTCACGGTGTACATGAAGGTGTTTAAACACTGTTTTAGAGGCACACAAACAGACTCAGCACGAGTGTAAACTCAGTGGTGTAGAAAATAAACACACACACACAGAGTTTAAGGGGTTTTTGTCCATTTTATATATTTTTTTATTCATTAAGGAAAAGCAAAATTACTACAAATTACAAATGACACTAAGCCAATCACATCAGCCTACAAAGCAGAGCGCAAGAATATTCAGTTATCATACACGATCATTCAAGTATTTTACATTTGGGGTTTTTTTGTTCGTTTTTTTTCCTCTTCATTTTCACGAGCCCATGAGCATAATGGTGATGAACTATTAACATTTAAACACCCTTACACAGCAGTTTATTTTAAATATCTATGGCTTTATGGAATAACGCTGTTAATAACCAGATCACTATTTATCGTCCCTTAACGTAAATTTCACCCACTGTGGTTAAAATAAAAAGAAGAAAAAAAAAAAGAAACTTTCAGATTAAAACTGTTTGACCTTTTTTTTTTTCCTCCTCATTCGCCAATTCAACCACAAACTAATTTATAACAGAAAAGTATAAATTTCATCCACGACGATGCATTTTGCTCAAAAACAAGCTCGTTAACCAATTAACTCTATAATTAAGTGTTTAATATGTAAATATGAGAAGAGCTGCAGTTACTTCCTCTTTATTTATTATATAATGTTCCTATTTCTCTCACGTGGCACTGAAACTTTAGCGTAGCTACAATACAGCAAAATTAAAACGTTAAAAAAAAAATCAGGGACAATAAAACTAAAAATATAGTACACATATAAGGCGAATATATAATCTTTAATCAATCAGAGAATACGGGGGCGTGTTCTGTCGCAGGTGAGGCCACGCCCCCTCAGTCCATCCCTTAGGCTAATCTTTCAGGATTAAGGGGACGGGGCCTGGTTAGGGGCGGAGTCATCCCTCTGTTAGAGGAGTGGAGAGCAATGCCCAGTTCATTTCTCCGCCCATCCATCAGGCATGTCAGCAAAAAAGGGGGCGTGGCTTCTGGCTTCTCAGGTGAGTTGATATCTGGAGCTGTGTGAGTTTAAAGGGTTTTTTTCCTTAAGTTTTTTTTTTTTCCATTCCTCCATCGTGTGTGTGTGTGTGTGTGTGTGTGAGAGTTAAAGTCCTAAAGCACCTGCAGCATGATCAGATGTTCTCACCTGTTCCTCTCCTCTCGTTCTTCAAGTAATTGTGATGAAGTACGGACGCTGGGCGTGAACACGGAGACACAAACACACAGCGAGAGAACGCGTACGGTCCAGAACAGAGCACACGGAAGACATGGAGACGAGGGGACGCCCACAGCACGACGAGTGTGTGTGTGTGTGTGTGTGTGTGTGTGTATATAGAGTCAGGGGGAGGGGCGATGGTGGAGGGGGCCGGGGGGGTGGAAGGGGGGCGGAGGGTATTTAAGGTGTCCGGCGCACAATAAGCAGAAAAACTCAGTAAAATAAGGCAACTGTGGAAAAAGAGCGATGAGCAACGTTCCGAAGGTTCGACTCCAACTTTCAGTCTTCATCCCTCTTCATTTAACAGCAAACCGAGTCCCAAACAGGAAGTTCAAACCAAAACAAAAACTCATCATCGCCCATCTCTCAGCCAATCGTACGGGTTCAGGCTGGAAAGGTCAAAGATCAAAGGTCACGCCGAGTGTGATGTTCAAATAAAAATAAAGAAATGATGAGAATAAAACTGAAGAATGGATCAGTTTCCCTTCAGCAGCCTCTCAGGTGTAAAAATGTAAAATAAATCACTGATGTTTGAAGGGAAGCGCTCGATTTGTCCTCCGCACCGGCGCTCAGGCCGTGTGTGAGGCGTGCGGGAGCGGCTGGGCCCCAGAGGATTATGGGTAATGGGCAGGTAACAGTGAGGATGGTGGTGTTGGTTTCAGTCGGTGGATCACTGGCCAGAGTCAGCAGCGGGGGCGGGGCCAGGCTTAGGCTCCAGGGCGTGGTCAGTGGTGTGGGCGTGGCGAGCAGAGGACTGAGACGGGTGACGGCGACGCCCATCTCCACTGGAGGAGTGACGCTTACGACCTTCATCTATAGGAGGCTGAAGGACAAACGACAGAAAAGACAGGATTTAACACACACACTCTCTCTCTCTCTCTCACACACACACTCACACACTCACACACTCACACACTCACACACTCACACACTCACACACTCACACACTCACACACTCACACTCTCTCTCACACACTCTCTCTCACACACTCTCTCTCACACACACTCTCTCACACACACTCTCTCACACACACTCTCTCACACACTCTCTCTCACACACTCTCTCTCACACACTCTCTCACACACAGGTGCAGTGGGCGAGCCGGCTGTACCTGACAGCTCGTCAGCTAGGGGAGTGAGCACAGAGTCAGGAAGGAGAGAGTGCACAGGGTGGATTAGCACAGGAGCACTTTTAGCACTGCGGATAAACGCCGCCGATAACAGACTGTCACCCGTCGAGCGGCTACGCAACGCTACAACACACCAGAGAAAGAGAGGAGGAGGAGAGAGGCAGAGAGGGACGGAGTGATGGAGAAAGTGAGAAACAAAGACAGGAGCAAAGAGAAAAGAGAGAAAGAAACGTGTGAGACAGCGCAAAGAGAGACAGACAGGCAGATAACAGTAATTATTACTCTGAGAGAGAGAGAGAGAGAGAGAGAGATGGAGTGATGAGTGATGGAGAAAGGGTGAAAAAACAAGAGTGAAAAGAAGTAAGTGATTGAAAAAAGAAAGAAATTGATAAAGAAATATAAAACAAAAAAGACAAAAGATGAAAGGAGGACAAAAGGAGAGAAGGGAAAGAATATAAGGAAAGGTACAGAGAGGCACGGAGGAAGAAAGAGAGATGGAGTGATGAAATCAGATTAAAGATAAAACAAAGGAATGAGAGTAAGAAAGAAAGCACAGGATTAAAGCAACAGAGAGAGAGCCAGACAGACAGAGAGAGAGACAGAGAGAGAGACAGAGAGAGAGACAGACAGACAGAGAGAGAGACAGAGAGAGAGACAGAGAGACAGAGAAAGAGACAGACGGAGAGAGACAGAGAGAGACAGACAGATAGAGACAGACAGACAGACAGAGAGAGACAGACAGAGACAGACAGATAGACAGAGAGACAGACAGATAGAGACAGAGAGAGAGACAGACAGACACAGACAGACAGACAGACAGAGAGAGACAGACAGAGAGAGAGAAACAGACAGACAGAGAGAGAGAGACAGAGACAGACAGATAGAGAGAGAGAGACAGAGACAGACAGGGAGAGAGAGAGAGAGAGACAGGAGTGGAGGTGAAGTGACTGATGTACACTTCACTGTGTTTTAGTGCCCTTCAGTTCAGTCTGTGTGAGTGGTGTGTGCTGCTGAAGTGAACATCTGAAGGATTTAGTGCACTTGATAAAGGACCCTAGATCTCATTAGCATAACCGTTAACTGAGTGATCTCATTAGCATAACCGTTAACTGAGTGATCTCATTAGCATAACCGTTAACTGAGTGATCTCATTAGCATAACCGTTA
>CM075017.1:24553241-24556889 GCA_037576675.1 Pangasius sanitwongsei | reverse complement strand
TCTGTGCAGGACACTCGAGTTCTTCCACTCCAACCTTCACACACCATGTTGTTATAAAATCAGATGATTTGTCATTTTTCATCTGAAGTGTTTTTATTTTAGAAAGTCTCTCAGCTCCTTCAATTTACAGATTATTATTAGCTGCTTGTCTAACAGCATGTTATACAGTACAGACTATCATTTATTCCATAATTACAATGACGTTAATATTAAATGTGTGTGTGTGTGTGTGTGAGAGAGAGAGTTTGTGAGTGTGTGTGTGTGTGACTTCATCAGTTCTAATGACAGTGGAGAAAATGTAACATTTCCATCCTATATGCTGTGTGACATCACACCTCTGACATCACTTCCTCATTTTCACTGATCAGGTGCTGCACCGGCCTGCAGTTTAAATCTCTCACATTGTCCTCCATTAACACACACACACACACACACACACACAATGCACAAAAACTGGACTCAGCAGCTGGTCAGCAGAACACACTCGACAGCTTTGAAATATAGAACTGCTCAGTAAGCAGTGTGTGTGTGTACCTTTGTACTTGTTTGTACTCTCAGGCTGAGCGCTCATTTCTAAACCTGTGCAAAATGAACAAATACAGCAACAATAATGTAATAAATAACAATGCAGTAAACACACAAACACAACAGCAGCTGAGAGCAACAACTACACAATTATTAAACAACTACACACCATAACTATTTTCATCATTGTAATTGTTATTAACAATAATATATTAATGATTTGTATGAATATTATGAAGCATATAAAAGAATTGTATTTATAAAATAAAAAAAATATTTTAAGTGCTGTAGGAGCAAGTGCTGGAAACACTGTAGTTCGTATTATTCATGTTTCAGCGTGTCTACATTACTCTCACACCCACACACACACTCGCACACACACTCACACACACACACACACTCACACACACACACACACACACACTCACACTCACACACACACACTCACTCACACACACACTCACACCCACACACACACTCGCACACACACTCACACCCACACACACACAGAGAGTATGGTGGTAGTAATGTAAAGTCTGCGCGCCCCCTGGTGGACAGATTGGGTGACGCAGCCCCTCTACTGCATCAGTGCGGTTTATTATTATTATTATTATTATTATTATTATTATTATTATTATTATTATTATTAAGAGTTATTTGTATAGAGAGTTTTACAGAGTGCTGTACTTCCTCATAGTGAAATTCTCTCCTGAAATTCAGCATCTTGATATTTTATAGGCAGTAAACGCTGCTACAGAACACAGTCAGTCCTTTCCGCGGAAAATCACACAATAAAATAATTATAATAATCCAACAAGAAAAGCACGTTTTAATGGCTTAGTAATGGCCTGGCTCAACTCGCTGGCAGGGGGCGTGGCCTGTTACCTAGGTGAGTAGAACGCCACCTAATCAGGTGAGTAGATCAGCCAGGTGAGCGAGCTAATGATGTTCAGTCTGCAGCTTGTTAGTTTCTAATGACGCAGAGAAATAAACACTTTCGCTCTAATTCGCTATAAATGTTTTTCATGTTATTTATTTCTACAGTCTGAGAGAAGTGGAACTGAAATTTTACACTTTTACTGAAACTTCGGAGTTACAACATCATTTAGAGCTTTTAATCTTTAGCTCACACCAATGTGGGATTTCAGTGGGGAACTTGAGCTGGCCAATCAGATATAAGGGGTGGTTCTAAGCCCCTCCCCCTGCGCTGTGTTAAAGGTGTGTGAGACAAATGTGCGCCTTCTTGCAAGAGCAGAGCCTCAGCCTGAGAGACAGCAGCACAGCCAACTGCACAGACTCTGAGTACTCGTTTATCTTTATATTAACATTATAGCTTTATTAACATCATGTTTATATAAACATTGATTTTTTTTATTAACATTATATTTATATTAACACCTTTTACACACTTTGGAGAGCTTTGTGAAAGGGTTGTGATTTTCTCTGTGAGATGTTTCTGCCTTGTGCTGTAGATCATCACTGCAGGTGTTTAATGGTTTTTACTGGTGTGTAATGGTTTATAATGGTTAGTGTAATGGTCTTTTATCTCCAAGGCGTTAGTATTGCAGTGTTACTGGAGAACTTCCCTAATGATTTCCACTAAACAGTTAGTGGTTTTTAATTGTTGCTGGCATCAGTCTGGAGTTTTTCCAGTTAGAGATTTGATATTCTTTCACTGAATGTAAATGATCCTGAAGTTCAGGCTTTCTGCACTGTAACAAAAGCAGTGTAGTACAGCATTCCTGTTTCTCGAGATACTCCTTATCCTTATTTATAATACCCACTGCACCTCCTGTACATAAGTCACCTATTCCCCTGTACACATCACCCTCATAGCTGTATATCCTTATTTGTAATTTATTGTAAATATGCCACTTATGCACTTCTGGTTAGATGCTAACTGCATTTCATTGGCTTAGAACATGTACTTTGAACAATGACAAAGTTGAATCTAATCTAATAAAACTGGATAATACTCCACTAAAGCACACAGATCTGATTAATGACAAACAGAATATCTCCTGGATCTGTAAATGAATTATGAATCTAGGAAACTATTACATTCTGATTGGAAAATGTTTAGAAAAAGTTCTGAAAGTAATAAAGACTCGACATTTTCATTTTTCTTTTCACTAATGCACACTTCCTGTTTGTACATCACACATTACTAAAACTGAATGTAAAGTTTAAAAGTCATGGTCTAGAAAACATCTGGAAATTGAATAATAAGTAAAGTAATAGCTTGTCTTTGTCTGAGTTCAGCATGATCATGTTTATTATTAACCCGAGCAGCAGATCATTTAAAACCTGCTTTTCTTTTCTCTGAGCACAGCCGAGGATGCTGAAGGGAAAAGTGGCTGTAGTGAGCGGATCGGCTCAGGGTTTGGGAAAAGCCTTCACACACATCCTGCTGGAAAACGGAGCTCAGGTACCCTGCAGAAACTCTCGCTTATTTATACAAACGGATTTATTTCAGACTGGTATAAATGTTCAGGGGTAAATGTTGAGGTTTTAATGTGGGGTATTGTGAAGGTGTTGTTTCACGCTGCAGTGGTCTGGTGAAATGCAGACAGGAAGACAGTGACTGTAACGTGTGCTCCTGCAGGTGGCCATGTTGGATGTGAACGAGGAGGTGGGTCAGGAGCTGCAGGTCCAGTTGAATCAGCAGTACGGATCGGACCTGACGCAGTTCTATAAAGCAGACGTGTCATCGGATCAGCAGTTTACAGGTACGACTGGAGGTTAAAGGACAACTTTACTTTACACCTGAGCAGTGACGAGTCTCTATGGGTTTTTATAACCGACTCTCAAACTCTCGGAGGAAATCAGATGAAGGGAACAGCGTGTGTGTGTGTGTGTGTGTGTGTGTGTGCAAACCCTACAGTGGTGTAATTTCCTGGTCAGGACATGACTCTCAATCTCACAGACAGGTAGACATACAGGATGCACAGTTGAATGCAAAAGTTTGCACACCCTTAGTACTGAATGAAAGAGACAGATGAGTTTTATAGTAAGCAGATCTTTAGATTTGTTTGTTGTGTCCTTCTTTACCTCTTTAAATATCTCTAAACTCTTTTATAATCTCTGAACAGACTTTGAATCATTTTTAAATTTGTGCACATT
>CM075017.1:24540741-24545741 GCA_037576675.1 Pangasius sanitwongsei | reverse complement strand
AAATGTAACTAGTTCTTATTATATATTTAATATTATATAATACTTTATATACGTTAATTTTTATTATTTTTCTGAACGTGTTTACTGTGAATTTTTGTTTGTATTATTATTATTATTCTCATAAATAGCACTGAACTGTGAATATGCTGTATTTATCAGTGTCTTTCCCTTTTCTATCCTGAGGTTACTGTGTATTACTGTGTTTTATTGTGTGTGTGTGTGTGTGTATTACTGTGTATTATTGTGTGTGTGTGTGTGTATATTACTGTGTTTTATTGTGTGTGTGTGTGTGTGTGTATATTACTGTGTTTTATTGTGTGTATATTACTGTGTATTATTGTGTTTTATTGTGTGTGTGTGTGTATTACTGTGTATTATTGTGTTTTATTGTGTGTGTGTATATTACGGTGTATTATTGTGTGTTTTATTGTGTGTGTGTGTGTGTGTGTAGGACTCTGTAATCCAGCACACTGATGGAGATGAAACAGGAAGTCGGTGGCCTTCGACGGAGTTGGAAGCTCACGTGACATCAGCAGTGCAGTGTTTACCAAATCAGGCCCCTCCCCTTCTGACCACGCCCACTTTTACAGTGATTGGTCAGTAGTGTTGTGGGCGGAGCATGGCTCTGGACTGTGGAGCTGAATTATTCTCATTTCTCAGTTTTAACACCGAATTCAAATGAATTAAAAAATATATAGATTTGTTTTGATGTTTTCGTCAACATGAGCACTGAGTGTGTGTGTGCGAACGTGCGTGTGTGAGTGTGTGCGTGCGTGCGTGTGCGTGTGCATGCGTGCGTGCGCGTGTGTGTGTGTGCGTGTGAGCGTGCGTGCGAGTGTGCGTGCGTGTGAGTGTGTGCGTGCGTGTGAGTGTGTGCGAGTGTGTGTGCGTGTGAGTGAGTGTGTGTGTGAGTGTGTGCGTGTGTGCGAGTGTGTGTGCGTGTGAGTGTGTGCGTGTGCGAGTGTGTGTGCGTGTGAGTGTGTGCGTGTGCGAAATGTTCTCAAGCTCATTTTGTAAATCTACCTCAGAGAAACTGAACGGTTTAATCTGGACTGAAATAAAATGAATAAATTATTTGTGACAAAGTTCTATAACTGTAATTGTTTATTTTTTCACATCATTAATTTTTCTTTTATATCAAACAATAAACTGTTTAATAAAAAAACTCTAAACCGAAAGAGACACTTTTACTCTCAATACCAATTATATAAACATGCAAATTACACACACACTCACTCTAATACACACACAGTCTCGCTCTCTCTCTCACACACACACACACACACTCACTCTCTCTAATACACACACACTCTCTCACACACATACACACACACACACACTCTCTCTCACACATACACACACACTCACTCTCTGTAATACACACACTCACTCTCTCTAATACACACACACACTCACTCTCTCTAATACACACTCACTCTCTCTAATACACACACACAGTCTCGCTCTCTCTCTCACACACACACACACACTCTCTCTCACACACACACACACACACTCACTCTCTCTAATACACACACTCTCTCTCACACATACACACACACACACTCACTCTCTCTAATACACACACACTCTCTCTCTCAGACACACACTCACTGTCTCGCTCTCTCTCTCTCACACACACACACACACTCTCTCACACACACACACTGTCTCGCTCTTTCTCTCTCCCACACACACACACACACACTCACACTCTGTCTCTCTCTAATACACACACATGCACACTCTCTCACACACACACACTGTCTCGCTCTCTCTCTCTCTCTCACACACACACACACACACACACACTCTGTCTCTCTCTCACACACACACACACACACCTGAGCAAGGCTGATTCAGATCTTTTACTGTATAATAATGGTAATAGTAAAAATATTAATATTATTAGTATTATTGGTGACATTTATGTGACTATTAAATGTTTACTCTCTGAAAAAACTAAAACTTTTACATTAGAAATAAAATATAATGAAGTTTAACTCCAGTGAAGCAGAGATCAGTGTATGGAGTTAGTTTACTGTCAGAACACAGCACACATCAATGTGATTAACTCTGTCTTACTTACAAAACCATAACAAAGAGTATGATGGCACCTAGACAAGGGGCGGGGCCAGGTGAATGCTGCAGGGAGATAAGGGGCGGGGCCAGGTGAATGCTGCAGGGAGATAAGGGGCGGGGCCAGGTGGATGCTGCAGGGAGATAAGTGGGCGTGGTCAGATGAATAGAGATAAGGGGTGTGGCCAGGTGGATGCTGCAGGGAGATAAGTGGGTGTGGCCAGGTGGATGCTGCAGGGAGATAAGGGGCGGAGCCAGGTGGATACTGCAGGGAGATAAGGGGCGGAGCCAGGTGGATGCTGCAGGGAGATAAGGGGCGGAGCCAGGTGGATGCTGCAGGGAGATAAGGGGCGGAGCCAGGTGGATACTGCAGGGAGATAAGGGGCGGGGCCAGGTGGATACTGCAGGGAGATAAGTGGGCGTGGTCAGACGAATAGAGATAAGGGGCGGAGCCAGGTGGTGGCTGTGTGATTGAGTAGTCAGTAAATAAACTCCATGTGATCAGAACTGAGTAAATTAGTAGTTAGTTGCTACAACTACATTTTATTAAATATATAATCACATTCTAACTCCACTTTACATATTTTAATCATCTCATTAATAATTCATCAGCTTCCGATAATGAAGTCATACAATATACCGCAATATTTAAGATGAGGAACATTTTCTGCTGAAGTGGTGTAAGTACAGCTGTTACACAGAACATTATTTAGACAGATTTAAAGTAGCATGTGTTTATTTTCAGGTTTAAAAACACAGAACTGTAGCCCCGCCCCTTTAAGGAAGTCCTGAATGAGACAAGTCCATTTAAGGTTAAACTGCCGTCCAGTGAGAAGAGATACAGGAAAGTACGCGCTCATTTTAAAATACAACACTGCAATAGTCTCATAGATCGTGATAAAAAGTTCAGCAAGTTATCGTCATGTGGAAGCTTTCATACAGAAAAAAAACAAAAGAAGATGGTGGAGGAGGAGGAGACACACGGCTCTAAATCGGGGACAAATAAAAGCTCTCTAAGAGACAGGAAGCTAAAGGAAACGGCTAATTATTCCATCTGAAGCGCGGGCGGTGCTCAGTGTTACAGTGAAGTGTTATTAACGTTAATAAGAAGCTAACCAGAAAGAGTCACACGCTGAACTCAGGTTCATCCCGTGATAATTAACAGTTTGGCACAGAAACGAGAGAATAACAGCCGACATGAGGAACCAAAAATCACTTCAGGGTCATTAACATTAGATGGACAGACAGACAGACAGATGGAGAGACAGAGAGACAGACGGAGAGAAAGAGAGACAGGCAGAGAGGCAGAGAGGCAGACAGGCAGAGGCAGGCTCCGCCCACAGCGCTGATCTCATGTGTTTGAATAAACAGATTAATGTTCACGTTGAAGTCCGCTAAAGTGTGAGCAGTCATTAAGTACGTCAGCCGAGACGTGTGCGAGTGTGTGTGTGTGTGTGTGAGTGTGTGTGAGTGTGTGTGTGTATGAGTGTGTCCGGTGAAAGGCGTTGGTGTTACTCCAGCTGTTTACTTCCCTCTGATTTCTGGTCCAGTCGGCTCTTACTGCTCTTCACCATATAAATAAAGTACGTCAGCGTTTCCTTCTCGTTCACCGGAATGTTCCGGAAATGACGACTCACCGTCTGAAACACACACGCGCACACACACACACGCGCGCACACACACGCGCGCACACACACGCGCGCACACACGCGCACACACACGCGCGCGCACACGCGCACACACACGCACGCGCACACGCGCACACACACGCACACACACACACACACACACGGGATAATTAGATCATTAAACTCAACTCTGAGTTTTATTATTAGTCTATAAATCACACTGCTGCTGAATGCTGGATTCTGATTGGTCAGATGGAAACATCTGTACAACACGTATCACATAATGCCTTATTATTATTATTTTTTATGAGAGTTAAAATTATAATAATTATGACATGATTATGTTTAAAACTGAACCACTGTAGTGTGGAGTTATTTTAGTGACACGGTGATTGTGAGCGAGTTTCTTTATGGAGCCGAGTTCACTGCTCCTAATTAGACGAACTCGATGATGTATGATTTATTAACGATGTGTTTCTGTGTTTAACGAGGCGACGTCTTCCCCTCAGCTCGTTAGTGCTCATTAGGACAGAGCAGCTGCAGCTGCAGCGCCACTGAACCACTCACTCACTCACTCACTCACTCACACACACACACACGCTATATCACTATAATTAACAGGGTTACCTTCAATTACTGAACTCCATTAACAAAGAGCTCTCCCTCACACACACACACACTTACACAAGTCTAGACAAACAGCATTAACACAGAAATGACTTATGAATTCTGCCATTTTTAAATTTATGAGTTTTCTGAGATGTTTATCCTCCTCAGCTGATCCTTAATGATAAGTCTGTTATTTAAATAAACAGTTAAAATGTATATACAGTGTGTGTGTGTATATACAGTGTGTGTGTATATACAGTGCGTGCGTGCGTGTGTGTATACAGTGTGTGTGTGTATATACAGCGCGTGTGTGTGTGTATATACAGCGCGTGTGTGTGTGTGTATACAGTGTGTGTGTGTATATACAGTGCGTGTGTGTATATACAGTGCGTGCGTGTGTGTGTATATACAGTGCGTGCGTGTGTGTGTATATACAGTGCGTGCGTGTGTGTATATACAGTGCGTGCGTGTGTGTATATACAGTGCGTGCGTGTGTGTGTGTATATACAGTGCATGTGTGTATATATACAGTGCGTGTGTGTGTGTGTGTATATATACAGTACATGCGTGTGTGTGTATATACAGTGCGTGCGTGTGTGTGTATATATACAGTGCGTGCGTGTGTGTGTATATACAGCGTGTGTGTGTGTGTGTGTGTATACAGTGTGTGTGTGTATATACAGT
>CM075017.1:24534835-24540641 GCA_037576675.1 Pangasius sanitwongsei | reverse complement strand
GTGTGTGTATATACAGTGCGTGTGTGTGTGTATATACAGTGCGTGTGTGTGTGTATATACAGTGCGTGTGTGTGTGTGTGTGTGTGTATATATACAGTGTGTGTGTGTGTGTGTGCATATACAGTGCGTGTGTGCATATACAGTGTGTGTGAGTATATAGTGTGTGTGTGTGTGTGTGTGTATGTACAGTGTGTGTGTGTGTGTGTGTATATACAGTGTGTGTGTGTGTGTGTATATACAGTGTGTGTGTGTGTGTGTATATACAGTGTGTGTGTGTGTATATACAGTGTGTGTGTGTATATACAGTGTGTGTGTGTATACACAGTGCGTGTGTGTGTATATACAGTGCGTGTGTGTGTATATACAGTGCGTGTGTGTGTGTATATACAGTGCGTGTGTGTGTATATACAGTGCGTGTGTGTGCATATACAGTGCGTGTGTGTGCATATACAGTGCGTGTGTGTATATATACAGTGTGTGTGTGTGTGTCTGTGTGTGTATACAGTGCGTGTGTGTGTGTGTATATACAGTGCGTGTGTGTGTGTATATACAGTGCGTGTGTGTGTATATACAGTGCGTGTGTGCATATACAGTGCGTGTGTGTGCATCTACAGTGCGTGTGTGTGTGCGCGCGCGTGTGTATATATACAGTGTGTGTGTGTGTGTGTGTATACAGTGCGTGTGTGTGTGTGCATATACAGTGCGTGTGTGCATATACAGTGTGTGTGTGTGTGCATATACAGTGCGTGTGTGCATATACAGTGCGTGTGCGTGTGTATATACAGTGCGTGTGCGTGTGTGTGTGTATGTGTGCGTGTGTGTGTGTATACCTCTGCCAGTTGGGCTTTGTTGAGTCCGGGTCTGGTTTGGATTTTGTAATGTCGTTTATAACGGCGCAGTGTGTTCACCTGCAACTGGAACAGATCCACCTGACACACACACACACACACACACACACACACACACACACATGCACACATATTTATAAATATTACATATTAACATTAATTGAACATAAATTGCCACACACCACTAAACCTCTCACACATCATAATGTAATCGTGCGCACACTCGCCCACGCTCTCGCCCACGCAGTCGCACTCGCCCACGCTCTCGCCCACGCAGTCGCACTCGCCCACGCAGTCGCACTCGCCCACGCTCTCGCCCACGCTCTCGCCCACGCAGTCGCACTCGCAGTCGCACTCGCCCACGCTCTCGCCCACGCAGTCGCTCTCGCCCACGCTCTCGCCCACGCTCTCGCCCACGCTCTCGCCCACAATATTGTGTTTTTTCACTTGTGTATGTGTGTGTGTGTGTGTGTGTGTGTGTGTGTGTGTTACCTCCGGGACTTCGACGTCGTGATCAGGAGACTCTCCTCCATCATCGCTGGTTTTCCTCTTCCGCTTGTTGCGCACGCTCTGGATGAAGTTTTTGTGGAAGTCGCAGATGTACAGGTGTCTGACCTGAAATTACACCAAATCAAAATAAACACAGTGTGAGGTTAATAATTCATCACCTCAACATCCACACACTCTTAACACTGTGCTTAAAACAGACTGAGGACCAGGGAGTGTGTGTGAGTGTGTGAGTGTGTGTGTGTAAACTGTTCTGAAGATGGTGATAAAGTTACAGCTTTACCTCTGACTGTTACGAAGCACCGACACTGGAGACTCCTTCCATAAACGTTATATAAACGTCTCCTTACTTAAAGAAAACATCACCACATCAACTACTTTCAGAACGAGTGCATTAATATAAAGCTGGGATTTGTAGCTGCGCTACTGTCAGAGCCGCTCTTATAGAAAACTAATCAACACCTTCTCACCTTCTGATGGTGTTAGTTCACAGAAAAGAGTCAGAAATTATTCTGACACCAAAAACTGACAAACTTCATATAATCACACGCACGCGCACACACACACGCACGCACACACACGCGCACGCACACACGCCTGTTCCAGATTTATGCACTGTGTGATGCACTACATATCTATATTTGTATAGAGATTTGAGACTGAACTCTGTGTGACCTGTTAACTGAAGTGCACTGATTCTCTCTCACACACACACTCTCTCTCGCTCACACACACTCACACTCTCTCTCTCGCTCACACACACTCACACACACACAAACACAGGGACAGAGAGAGAGAGAGAGAGAGGCAGAGAGAGATATATATTATATATAGAGTGAAGGACAGAGAGACAGAGAGAGACAGACACAGAGAGAGAGAGAAAAGGATAGAGAGACAGATACAAAGATAGAGAGACAGAGAGAGAGAGAGAGAGAGAGAAGGATAGAGAGACTCACGCTCTTGTCGATGTCCAGTTTGAGTTTTTTCTGAGAGATGCTCTTCTGGATCCTCTTGCTGAAGGAGGCGTTACCGGCGGCCCGGCCGCAGCGCTCTCCTCCCTCCAGCAAACAGCAGCAGCTCTGCGGGAACAGCGGGGTCAGGCCCGGGCCCTCGGGGCTCTCCTCCTCCGTGCTGAACCCGTTCATCATCACACACACACACACACACACACACACACTCCGGGGCTGAGACAGGAACCGACACCGGAACCGACACCAGCTTCCGGCTCTGAGTCACTCTGTGTCAGTTACAGAGCTGCGCTAACACACACACACGCCTGAGGACCTGAAACTAAAGCAGTCAGTGAACCTCGAGCTCCTCGCACAGAGACGTGGAGGTTAAATGAACGCTGTCGGAGTCTAAAGCTCGAAAATGGCGCCGCGAGCTACAGGCGCTGTGGCTGTTTGTGTGTAGCTTAGCATAGCAACAGCAACAGCGGGGAAAACTCCTCACAAAAGTACCGAACTGCCAAAAACAAGCGCGTTTACTCCATAATATCCGACACACCGCTGTGCAACCCACTCTCCTCCAACCCCGGCGCTGTTAAATCAGTTTATTTTGTTAGGAAGAAATAAAAAAAAAACAAATCCCAGAGTTTATTTAGTGAACATTAAACACGAAGCGACAGCCACCGAGAGCTCGTACAATGCCGCCGAGCACTTCCGGTAATCCCGCCGGAACTCCGCAACGTGCACTGCCATTGGTCGGTTTCGGCTAGAGGCGGGACTTGTTCAGGGTTTCTGTATTTCGATTGGCTGTTGTACTTGTCATTTAGTCCGCTCCACTTCCTGGTTCTTTACTCGCTGCCCTTTGCTGTGTGTTTATGAAAAGGACCGGAGCTTCAGTCGAGGGAGCGAAACGTGCGCTGTGTGTTAAAATACAAACATTATTTATATTATATTAAATAATACAACATTCAGACCAAAGCACCGAGGCCTCGGAGTGTGTTAGAGTTATTACTGTCGCACACGGTGTGAAAATCCAGGACAGAAAAACTTCTGGTGCATTTTAGACAAACAAAGAAAGGCGACTGATGAGTCTGGGGTTTTTCAGCGAGTTTGAAGCGGAACTCGAACTGTTTCAGTTTTAATCCGCGCTGAAAGCGCACAGAGCCAGTTCCTCACTTACACAAAGATTTACTCACAAACCCTGCAGGAGGGCGCGGGTCTGAGCAGAGTGACCACCAGGGGGCGATCGAGTAACACACACACACACACACACACACACACTGCGAACAAAGTGGCCGACGTCATCTATTTATTCATTTACTTAATGTTTTAAAATAAAGTCTGACGTGTGTAAGTAATAAACACGGTGCGTGTGTGTGTGTGATAATGAGGAGTTACTGTTCTCACCCTGAAGTTGATTATTTTCCTATAACAACATGACCCCAAGTGTTTTATTCCTCTTATACTCCAGCAATCTGACGTTTACAAATTTTATTGATTAAGCAATGACACGTCTTACTTTTTATCCATTTATAGTTACATTTAATTTTGTGGAACGCCTCTGAAACAAGTTAGTTCCTGTTCTCATTTACCCTATAGCAGCTATGAACACTCGTTTCCTCACCAGCCTCTCTTTTCTCTCCCTCTTGATGTTAATAAGGAGTTAATTAACACTGGAGACTCCTTCCATAAATGGTAAAAAAAAATCTTACAGAAAATGTATCAATAATTATTTAATCTGTTTATGTGGACAAGTTCCTGTGAATGAACTGTTACTATAGAAACGATAAGCGCATTAACATTAACCTGCGCTAATGTCAGAGCTGCTGTTACAGAGAATTAATCAACACCTTCTGACCAATCAGAATCCAGTGTGAGATGAATGTACAACAAAGCCCGCCCCTTTATATCTAAATGGCTGTCCCTGAGGCTTGTCCTTAATATGTTAGTAAAATAAAGACATGAGTGACATCCATACTGAAGACATTTTTGTGATCATGACAATTTATCATCGTTACTAAACACACAGTTAAATCAGAATATTCTTTATCCAGCTGCATGCAGTAGCACATTTCTACCAGAGAGGTCACCATATCCCCCAAAAGTTACTTACTGCTGCTTTAATTAGCTTAAAAAAAAAAGCACACAATTTAGATATCAGATTTTATACCTGACCCTGAGAGAGAGACATAAAACATTTATTTTATATTTTTAATTACAATGTTGTAATTATATTTCCATATTCAGTACTGAAATAAATTTACATTTTCTGTAAAAAAATACATAATTTCCTCTGGGATTCGCTACACATTTAAATTTCAGCTTCTTCCCCCCATTGCTTTAAAAATCATCTCACATTTTTGTAAAGGTTAAAAATAGAAATATACAAAATAGAATTTTTATCAAACTGTTAATTCAATAAATTCATTAAGTTCATCAAGTTCCCCTTCTCCCTGGCAGGAATACAGTTACAGAGCGAGTGCACTAACTACACCGGAATTCTAGCATTTAGGACGAAACCCAACTTTAAGTCCAGCAACTAAATTAAACAACCATTTGTATTCATATGATAAATTTAAACTTGATTCCATAATAGAATTTTAAATTGTATGCATCAGACAGATTTAAACAGAACAAAATCCAGCAAAGTGATTAATAAAGAAGAAACATTGTGTAATAAACTGTTAATAACAGACAGAAGAAAGAAAAAAAAAACAGAAATATGCAGGAAAGTGCAAATATGCATCTTCATAATGATTAGTGATGCCAGATCACTACCACACACTCTCACACACTCTCACACACTCTCACACACTCTCACACACAGTCAGGATCCAGGATTAGGGTGCCTAAGTAGTGAGCATGTCTGCACTCCTGGGGGATTTTTCTGATTTTGGAGTGCAGCGTGTGCCGCGTGTCCTTCACGGTGGACAGAACAGTCACTCCGACTGAGGAACACGTTTCTGATTTAACTCGTTTCTGATTTTTAAGTAGTTTTAAATCAAATATTGTGATGATATCATAAACTGTGATGTCATGTGATCTGTTATCATCACATGCAGGTTTAATAGAGTCACATTAACTACGTGTGATATACAGATCAAAATAACTCACTGTATTTCATTTCCACGCCTCACACACAGCCAGCGTCCCTCTAATGCAGCAAACAGAAAATCAAATCAAAATAATATCCCTGTTTCAGGTCGTATCAGAATATCAGCTCATATTACAAATAATATTTACACTTCAGTCGTGTTATAATGATAATGTGTTGCATTTTTAATGTCTAATTCTTTATCCTATATTTTAAGCTGAACTCATCCTACAGCCTGCGTTCATCACCATGTTCAACTGTGAGTCAGTGAATCGACTCCTTGAACTCGGAGCTCAGATAATAATAAACAGAATATATGAGAATAAAACAAGCTTCTGATTCATTTCTTCCTTTTCTTTACGGTGGTAAAAACAGATCCTGTACGACTCTGAGTGTAAACTGGAAAAGTG
>CM075017.1:24527335-24529835 GCA_037576675.1 Pangasius sanitwongsei | reverse complement strand
CTCAGTTGGGCCTTTTTGGTAATACAGTCAGTGTTGACTTCCCTCCTCAACTCCTGAGAGACAGCGATTCCTAAAAACCTGAAGATTTCTGCAGCCATCGCAGTCTTGTGCAGTGAAGTGTGGTGGGGTTGGCTGGGTGGTGGTGTGTGGGGAATTGGGGTGTTCTTTCTGAAGTCCACTGTTAGCTCCACAGTTTTGAGCATGTTGAGTACCAGAGGTTCAAATCAACATCCTGTCTGTATACAGACTCATCTCAGGTGACTCAGGTGACTCTTAACAGAAGAGTGTTTGGAGGTGGTTAGTATAGAGGGAGAAAAGAAGCGGGGAGAACACACATACCTGCAGAACACTGGAGTTCCAGATGTGACTTTCTTCAACCTCACCTGGCAGGTACACTGTGGTGGGACAGTTTTATTAAAGTCCAATACAGTCTACTACAATGCACTAATCCTCTGTGTTTATTTATCTTCACTAACCTTTAACATTTTAACACACAGTGTCTCTTCTCTTTCCATCTCAGCGCTGATGGTGTTTTTCTAAAGCCTTTTAACCTGTGTGTGTGTGTGTGTGTGATGAGTTCACCAGCTGTCCCTTGGGGAAACACACTCTCACACTCGTGCTCTCAGCCACTCTTAACCTCTTTACACACTCGTGTGTTTATTTAGGAAAGATTAGGAGTGTAAAAGCCCTACAACCAGAGAGACGGACAGAGAGAGAGAGAGAGAGAGTCATAGGGTGGCAGGAAATGTCCAGATTGCTGTCTCTCCACTTCCTGCTTGGTCGTCTGTGGTAACTGTCCTAGCCTCACATTGCTAACCTGACTTGCTCATGCTGGTTTCTCCTTTACAAATTAGGAGGATCAGGAGGACATTTCTATCCACACAGGCCACTCAGGTGCTTGTTCAATCCCTTGTCATCTTGAGACTGGACTACCGCAACACTGATGTTCACCTACAACAGCAAAAACGCCTTAAAGCTCTTATCACACCCCGCACTGCACCACGCTCCCTCTGATCCTCTAGCACTGCTCGACTGGTCTCACCATCTCTCAGGGTACAAGGAAGACCTGCATCAAGGTTCGTCTCTGTTCTGGTGATGGAATGAACTTCCCCTGGCTGGAGAACAGCTGAGTCACTGGCTGTCTTCAAAGGATGACTAAAGACCTACCTCTTCACTTGAATTAGCAGTTGTATTTAATAAATAATCTCTTGTCTTGTGTGTTTTCTTTCCTGCTGTACTAACCTCCCCAACAAGGTCTTTAGACTGATGATACTCTTATGCTGCATTCGAGGAGAAGTTCTAACTGGTAATTCTCCACCTGTAACAGGTAAAAGCCACTGAAAACGCTCCTGAACATTAAATTTCAACTGGTCAGCTTGGGGTAGTCTTCTCAACTACCAGTCCCTCCCCTGTTTATGCGGTGACGTCAAATCAACATGGCCGCTCACACTGAACGGTGTAAAGTCCCACTTCTCTACTTTTAAATGAGTTTATAGCAGTATTGGCTGTAGATCAGTTCATATACACACAGAGCACTCGGTTAAATCTATAACACTGACCGTGCTAATCACTGTTCTGTGAAGCTAATCATCAACATTAAAGTCATCACTAACGTTAGCCAGCTAGCTTGTTGCAAATGCTACTCGCTATTGCCTGCTGTTGTTGCTGTGCTGTAATTTCAGTCCAGAATGTTGCATGAATGTAAACGTGCAGGTCAAGTAACCTTTCATGAGCTTTATGTGCTCTGACAGAGTAAACAAAACACACTTTCATGGAGGCGTCCATATTGTTTTTCCACTTCTCATGTCGAATGTCTCGAAGGTGGGAAACGAAGTTTTGTGTGTGTGTGAATTAAAGTTAAAACAGGAATTATATGAGTCTGTGTTGTGTTTGTTTTTGTGCTGAATCTGAAGGATGTGTGTGTGTGTGTGTGTGTGTGTGTGCGGAATGACAGCTGGCTACATTTCCGTCTATTTCAACATTTCACCGTGTTACAACTCATCTGGACTGTGTTTCAGCTGATTACCAGCTCATATTTATCAAAAACTTGTGGTTTTCTTTTGTCTCTCATGGGGCTGATTAACAGTCAAACTGGTCATCATTATTGTGTGTGTATATGTGTGTGTGTGTCGGGGGGGTGTTTATTGTTTATTTGTGTGTATGTATTTATTGCGTTGTTTGTGTGTTTTTCTTTGCAGCCCATGTGCGGAGCAGGGAATGGGCGATGAGTTTAACCTGATGGACCACTCAGATCTCTATATCCTTGACTTCTGTAAGTGCGCACTTCAAACAAGTGCACTTCCCCTGTACACTCTGTTTACTCAAACTGCCTCTCCCTCTCTCTTTCTTTCTGTATGTGTATATATATATACACACACACAGTCAGGTCCGGAAGTATTTGGACAATGACAGAGTTTGTGTGATTTATACACCACCACAATGGATTTGAAATAAAACAATCAAGATGTGATGGAAGTGTAGACTTTCAGCTTTATTTTAA
>CM075017.1:24409310-24419310 GCA_037576675.1 Pangasius sanitwongsei | reverse complement strand
TGGCTCCATAAAAAGTAACTTTTATCACTAAATCTGATTTTCATTTTAAAGCAGCTTCTGTGTTTTCTGTAAATTAGCTGGAATTTGACGCTGCCTAGCCGATTACGTTAGCTGATGGAGTCGATGCTAGTCTTACCTGGGATTAGCCAAAAAAACCCTCTAACTTAGTTAAATATACACAGGTAATGTTATTAAATTAGCAAAACTTTCCTCATCAAGCTTTTTCAATATAGCTGGAGTTGATGTGTTCAGGAGAGGTAAAGGAGACGTCTCGATTCAGCGCACTGAAACAGTTTAGCGAGATCGCGCCGAAGTGCTCAGAAACTTCCACACTGCAGTCCGGATAGCTATAGCTATTAACTTTTAACTAACTATTATAACTATGTGGTGTAGCATGAAGTTTTTCTACAGTGATGAACTTGACTGGATCCTAAAGCTGAAATGATCGGACGCTAATCAGGGCCCGTGTGATTGGTGTGTAGCGACAGACGCTGGCTTCGAGATTTGTAACGAGTACTTCGAAGCTCTAAGTAAAAATATAAAGGATAAAAAGTATGTTATGTCGGAAATGTGATTTAGCAAGAGCGCAAGTATTTAATTTCAGTAATTCTCAGGTAAAGTATAAAGTACTGAAGTGTAGGAATAAAGTACACAGTGCTCCAGTCGTGTAGAATAAAGCTGTTCAACTCATGCATCTCTTCTGGGCACATTATAGCAACAAACTTTACAAAACCTTCTTTTATAACGTCTCCATCTGCACAGTCAGAGGTGCAGCAGTGTGTGTGTGTGTGTGTGTGTGCGTGTGCGTGTGTGTGTGTGTGAGAGAGAGAGAGTTTAGTGGTTATTTGTGATTATGACCAACACAGTACAGTACGGCTTCCATAAATAGATAGATAGATAGATAGATAGATGGATAGATAGAAATGTCCTTGCTCTTAGCACACACACACACACACACACACACACACCTTTAAAAGTGGAGCGACGCCCTCTAGTGTTTGATGAGGCAGAAATAGGAGGCCTTTTTTTGTTGTAAACCGTATCCTGTGTGTGTGTGTGTGTGTTTACAGGAATCTTCAGAGAGCTCAAACACCACTATCGAGGATGAAGACACCAGGGGTGAGTGTGTGTGTGTGTGTGTGTGTGTGTGAGATGGAGATGTGGCGATGCTGTGATGCATCACTCACTTATTCCCTTAAGATTTAATTAAACACAGCTCTGGAGGATTTTGTGTCTCGCTCCAGTGAGAATAGGAAATGCTTAGCAGGTGGCGTTTGTCTGTGTGTGTGTGTGTGTGTGTGTGTGTTTCTTGAGCTTTTATGTGTGTTATCATCAATTGGAATGTAATCTTAGTAAAAAGGAGGAGGGTAAACACTGATGACGAGTGCTGTGATGACAGAGAGAGAAAGACACAGAGAGAGAGACAGAGAGAAAGACAGAGAGAAAGACAGAGAGAGAGACTGAGAGAGACACAGAGACAGAGAGAGAAAGACAGACAGAGACAGAGACAGAGAGAGAGAGAGAGACAGAGAGAGAGAGAGACAGAGAGAGACAGAGAGATAGAGACAGAGAGACAGAGACAGAGAGAGAGAGAGAGAGAGACAGACAGAGACACAGAGACAGAGAGAGAGAGAGAGACAGAGAGAGAGAGAGACAGAGAGAGACAGAGAGATAGAGACAGAGACACAGAGACAGAGAGAGAGAGAGAGACAGAGAGAGAGAGACAGAGAGAGACAGAGAGAGAGAGAGAGACAGAGAGAGAGACAGACAGAGACACAGAGACAGAGAGAGAGAGAGAGACAGAGAGAGAGACAGACAGAGACACAGAGACAGAGAGAGAGAGACAGAGAGAGAGAGAGAGACAGAGAGAGACAGAGAGAGAGAGACAGAGAGAGAGACAGAGAGAGAGAGAGAGACAGAGAGAGAGAGACAGAGAGAGAGAGACACACACAGAAGGACAGCTGAGTAATTTTTAAAGGTTATAGATCATCTAAGAGTGTGACGTCACTAAAGTGTAACAGATCTTTATAGTCCATCATTTTGTGCTGTAGGTTCGTGATGATACCTGAAGATGAATCACTAATGTGTGTGTGTGTGTGTGTGTCTCAGTGAGGAAACAGGAGATCATTAAAGTGACCGAACAGCTCATTGAGGCCATCAGCAACGGAGACTTTGAGAGTTACACGTGAGTCACATGACCTGCATCTTCTTCTTCTTCTTCCTCCTGTTCTGCTTCTTCATTAGTGCTGGAACGTTTTCAGTTTGTGTTTCAGATGTGTTCACACTGCAGATGGGTTTTTTTTCCACATGGATAAAGTGCAGCATGAGATTTTAACATGTTCTTGCCTTTTGCACAGAGACATCTCATCGACCAATCCGAAACAGACTTTTAGTCACATGACCTCGGTGTGGTCCACAGCACCTGTGCAGTATTGGACTTTTAGAACGTGTATTTGTGTTATTTTTGACGTCACTGCGTTGGAGTGAGAGAGTGTAAAAACACGGATGTCTCCATGAAGGCTGATTAACGCTAGTGTTAATGTTAGCGATATTTAATGTTCATGATGTGTTTCATGAGCTGCGTCGTGATCTACAACAAACACGGCTGTGATCTTATTTATGTGTGTGTGTGTGTGTGTGTGTGTGTGTAGGAAGATGTGTGATCCCAGTGTAACAGCCTTCGAGCCTGAAGCTTTGGGTAATCTGGTGGAGGGACTCGACTTCCATCGCTTCTACTTTGAGAACTGTAAGTCTTTATTTCAAACTTCTTCAGCATTCTGTATGGCTACCTAAAAATGAGAATAAAGAAATAAATGAACTCGAATATTTGGAAAAAATACCTTAATATTGCAAAATATTGTTGCTACACTTGTCTGAGGTGGAGAAGTTATTGTGTAGATAAACGGAGATGGAAACGTTTGTATAATGATGTAAGGGACGTGAGTCACATCTTTCAGCGCCGTGTCTCAGATCAGACATCATGGACAGATGAAGAAATTAAACCTTTTCTCAATTTAATTAACAACAGCATGAAACTGTGATTTATTACTGAGGATGGTTCCACTTAAAAACCATGAAGATGCATTAGGACTACAGTTGCTATGATAGTTTAGGGCTGCGATTCCCACGAACAGTTTTGCACTCAGGGCTCCATCAGTGGAAATTTGATAACTTCAACAAACCGGACTTCTTGTCAAAACTGTAATGAATTTCCTGGTTACACAACTGCACTATTTGTCTTTATAGTACACAATAATAGAGGGGATTTATTTATAATCGCACGCTCACATGTCACCCAGATGAGGATGGGTTCCTTCTGAGTCTGGTTCCTCTCAAGGTTTCTTCCTCATATCATCTCAGGGAGTTTTTCCTCACCACCATCACCTCTGACTCGCTCATTAGGGATAAATTCACACATTTACAATTTATATCCTGAATTAATTTATTTCTGTAAAGCTGCTTTGTGAAAATGTCCGTTGTTAAAAGTGCTACACAAATAAAACTGAATTGAATTGAACTTTCATTCACACTTCATTTTATTTCAGAAATTCAGTTAAAGTGTCTGAATGGAAACGCAGACAACAAACTCTCATCATTTTACTGAGGAGTTCACAACAATAATGCACACTAACACCAACACCAATTAACACTGAGTGTGTGTGTGTGTGTAAGTGTGGTCTAAGAACAGTAAGCCTGTACACACCACCATCCTGAACCCTCACATCCACCTGATTGGAGACGAGGCCGCCTGCATCGCCTACATCCGCATCACGCAGTTTATCGATGCTAACGGAACGCCGCGCTCCGCTCAGGCCGAGGAATCTCGCGTGTGGCACCGACGTGACGGGAAATGGCAGATCGTCCACTTCCACCGCTCCGGAGCGCCCTCTACCATCACCAAGTAAAAACACACACTCACTGACTACCAGCAGTAATGACCTGCTAAACTCTGATTTGAAGGTGTTGATTAGTTTTCTAGAACAGCAGCTCTGACAGTAGCGCAGGTTTATATTAATGCACTCGTTCTAATACGTTATCGTTTCTATAGCAACAGCTCGTTCACAGAGACGTGTACAGCGACGCTTCATAGTTGATGTGATGAAGTTTTCTTGAAGTAAGGAGAAATGTGTTGATGTAACATGTATGGAAGGAGTCTCCAGTGTCAGCGCTTTGTAACAGTCAGAGCTGAAGCTGTAACTTTAAGTTTTCCGACATCTTCAGGACAGAGTTTACATTTATAGCTGCTATAACGTAAGTGACAACAGGAACTAACTCGTTTCACCATTAAATGTAACTATAAACAGATAAAAAGTATGATGTGTCGCTCTTTAATAAATAAACATATGTAATAGTTGGTAAGTCGCTGTGGTGTAAGAGGAATAAAACACTTGGGGACGTGCTGTTAGAGGAAATTAATCAACTTCAGCCTGTTGTGATTTATTGCTTGCTGATGAGTTTATTATAAAAGATTAATAATCTGAGTTTCAGATATTTAAAATGTGCATGTGTGTGTGTGTGTGTGTGTGTGTGGTGTGTGTGTGTGGTGTGTGTGTGTGTGTGTGTGTGTGTGTTTGGTTAGTTGAGTTGAACAGCTGGCGTTATTGGAGTGTGATCCGTCCTGGTGGTCCTGCTGTTCTGCAAGCTGATTGGACACTGCGGAAGCTGCCTGACTACCCACAATCCTTTGCTTCCCATCTCTTACATGCACATCCTGGCTTGAGATCATCTCACACACACACACACACACACAAACAACATGCATTCATCTCACACACACACACACACACACACAACATGCATTCATCTCTCACACACACACACACGTACACACACAAACAACATGCATTCATCTCACACACACACACACACACAACATGCATTCATCTCTCTCACACACACACACACACACACACACAGACATTTAACATTTTCCTTCATCACACACATTAAGGATCATTTTAGTTTTCTGTGGATTTGACAGGAATTTTGTTTTCGGAATGTTTTCCAGGAAATCAGGGCATCATGTGAACGCTTTTGTAGTAAGTTACAGTCTATTTATACGATAAATAACATCCTGAATTATTAAACGACGTGTTCGGTGAGAGACTGAACGGCTTCCCAGAAAGATAAACACAAATCTTTTTCATTTCGTTTTGGATGTTTTCATTAATAAACACTGTAAAATAACAACAACAACAACAACAACAACAACAAAGTGAAAGAAATATGAACATGCATGCTAACGCTTCGCTGTTTAGTTGCCACTGGATAAAGTTTACGTTTCCTGCCCGCAGTGTTTCAGTGTTCAGCTTTCTAGAAATAACTGTATTACTCATTAGCTAAGCAAGCTAGGAAGCTAAAGAAGAGCTGAGATTGTTGATGAATTACTGCAGAAGGGCAATAAACACAAACACACAAACACACAAACTCACAAACACACAAACATGAGCGTAATGAATGTAGGGGTGAAGCAGAGAAAAGACAGATAAACTCACAAATAAATAAATAAATAAATAAATAAAGGAACCGCAGTGTGACTCTATGACAAAGTCAAAGCTAATGTTAAGAATATGCTAACGCTTAAACTACGCTAATGCTAACCTGCGCTAACGCTAGCAGTGAGCCGCTAGCTTTGATGGATATTTAAAGGCTGTAGATCAGGTCCAGAATAATTATATTATTATTTATAAAAGTTGTTTTGTTTAATGTGAGATTATATTAGATTATATATTTATATGCGCTAATTCGCTAATCTCCAAACAGCGCTAAACATGTTAAACATTGCAAAACTTTAAAAATCTTAAATGTTATATTAAAACTTTTCTAACTTTAAAAGAAAGCTAAAAGAATTCAACACTTTATTAAAGTAGGAAATAATAGTGATTTATTTATAAAGTGTAACATCAGTGTTGATCTTTATAATTATTTTAATCCAAATACTCTAAAAACAAAATGCTATTAAACTTAAACATATTAATTTTATGACTTGTGTTGAGAATCATTCATATAAAGGAATAATAAACTAAAATCATTAGAAAATATATTCTTAAATACCAGTATTTTACCGTGAAATGTATCATCTAGCACTGAAAGGTCACATAATACAGCTATTATTTATTTTTTTATTTATTTTTACAAAAAAAAAATCATCTGTAATGTAGTTTTTTCCCTCCAGATTTCCACAATCTCACATTTCGCTCATTTACGTAAACTTCCAGCTTCCATTTCATTCCGTTTCGACTTTAACGTTTACTCAGCGAAACCTCGTCTCAGAGCAGAAACGATTCTGATTGGTCAATTGTGACAATCAGTGGAATGGAGAGGAGGCGGGGCTTGAGGTGTTTTGAAGATTTATATCCAAATATTTACATAAATATAGGAAGTATTCAAATACTTAGTAAATGATACCCACTTAGTCTTACGCTAGCTTGCTGATTTCCTAAATTTCACAACATTTTTATCATTTAAACGTATAAACTCTCAATTTTAAATTTAGCTTACGAACTAATGTAGCTAGCAGGCATCTCAAGCCCCGCCTCCTCTCCATTTAAAGTGAATGTAACCAATCAGAGGAGGTTTGGATGAGTAAAATTTCAAGCGTTCATTCTGTTGTAACATCAACAATCGTAAAAAAAACAAAACAAAACAAAACAAGGGCAAGTTGAATTACGGTGAATATATTTAGGGACAGAAAAATAAAAACGTGGTGCGCGGACGCTGACACTTAAACAGTTCTTCCAGTGAATCAGGTGACGACGCTTTATAACTTTATTTACATTTACCCTGAAACACGTTTACCATGAACATATGCGACGGAAAGAAAGCGAGGAATGTCCACAGCGAGACGGCTAATCTGCAATAATCCAGAAGAAAGTTTTTATTTTAGAGATATACAGTATATATATATATACAGTGACGTTCTCACCTCGGGTTTCGCCGCGACGTTTTATTTGCGTAGTTATTGATTTCGGGAGCTTTTCACTTTTACTGCAGATTAATTGCATGGCTGTTTGTTTGTCTATTTATTTATTTAATTTAGGAAAACTAGTAATTAAAGTTAAAATATCTTCTATCGTGAGTGTGGAGGAAACGACTGCCGTGAATATCGCTAGCTGCTTTTCTTTGTGTCGTGTTTGTGATGATTAAAATGACGTTATTCCGCTCCCACGTAAAATGTACAGATAACGGAGATTTAATTGGATAATCACATGAAGCATGCAGCACATATTTAACACGTTTATGCACATTTGTGTTTTTTATATATTCAGTGGAGTAATGAGGAAATAGCTGAGTGAATCGTGACCCGTGCTACCCTGCATACAGCCGTTTATCAAATACAACATATTATTATTATTATTATTATTATTATTATTATTATTATTATAACATCTTTTAGGAATGTTATAAACATAAATCTCTGTTAAATGTATCTTTTTTTTTTTAATAATACATTCACTACTAGAGATATTTATTTTAATTAATTTAATTAATTAATGACTGATATGTTGATTTATCACATTATTCTAATTTATTAATTATTAATTTAATTGATTTGCCATCAATATGCTAATGAGCATCGCGATCCTGATTTGTATTTTTGGTTATATGTTTTTTTTATTGTTATGTTTTCCCCTGAAGTTGTTCACTCGTTTTTTTCCCTTTTTTTTCATTTGCTGTATCTGTGAAAAGACACCAGAAGAAAAAAAACGTGTTTATTCCTAAAAGTGTTGTTCATCGTAGTGCAGGCTGCTGCTGAAACTCTGCTGCCGCCGTCATTCGGCTCTTTATCCGGAGCGCATCGATCACGGCGTAACGCACCGAGGAGCTCCAGTTCATGGAAATGTTCTCTCAGAGCAGGAACCGCCAGGAGAAAAACGAACACGCTTAGCACTTCATGCTAGGATTTCCACAAAAATGAATGTATGTTATTTATAGGATTTGAAATTTTACACAACAATACAGTAAAAACTCAGAATGTTGTATATGCGATATCAAAAGTATAAAGATTAATAGCTTAAAACTAGGCTAGTCAGAACTTGCTAATGCTAATGTTTTCATGTTAGCAGGTCCATGAAGAACGTTCTCGCTAAGTTGCCGTGTTAAAACGAGTGGAGCTTCCAGCTTTAGTGCTGTTTCCTGACCACGCTAATTTAGGCAGCTGGAAAAGGGTGCTAGTTAACCTAGCTAACATAGCTAACCTAACTAACCATTACCTCGTCTTGATGAGAACAGACTTACGTATTAGCTGTTGCTTTTAGCTGGAACTGACAGTGTGAGAATGTTTTTAATAATTTAATAAATAAATAATTTAGCTAATTTAGCCATTACTGGTATTTGAGTGCTTTTAAATAAATTAATTTAAATTTAATTTGCACAGAAAAAGATGTTTAATAAATACTTAAAATACTAATTTATATGTTAAGATTATCAGCCTGCTGCTGTACAACTACAAAAAAAATTACTTAGGGAACAAAATCTGTGGACGAGATTAGCAGTGAGTGAGAGATATTCGCTAGCTATTTTACAGATGTTAGTTTAATGCTAGCTAAATATGATCAATTTAGGATAATATGGATTAATTTTTAGTTAAATGATGTTACTGTTCTGTTGGTTATTTAGCTCGCTAAGCACTAGTGTTTTATCATCATGTTCAATATTGAGCACTGCTTAGCTTGCTAACATTATTTACGTTATTAACGAGCGACATACAGTAGATGATACTGCTCATGTCATTAGCTTTGATTTGATTGGTCACCTGATCCAGCCAATCACAGTCATTTCCTCTCCGAGAACATTTTACTAACTGACACTCCTTTGTGCTAAAGTTGACCTTTAATTTTTTTTGCTAACTTTTCAACGTTGATCCGTAACGCATGCCGCACGTCTTTTTGTAAACGACTGTGATATTTACGGTTTCTATAAAGCTTGTGAATAAAAGCACAAAAAAACACATAAATATGATTGTATATCTATTTATAGGACGTGATTTTATTCGTGGATAATTTGTGGTTTGCATATTTATATTTATATCATGTACAGTAAACTTACAACACAATATGTGACAACATATTAAATGTAACTATGGAGTCTTTATGTACTCTAATCTGTGTGTGTGTATGTGTGTGTGTGTGTGTGTGTGTATGTGTGTGTGTGTGTGTGTGTGTCGCCCCAAACTTGCACTTCGACTCGAGTTTACAGCAGTGTTCAGGGCTCAAACACTTCACCACCTTATCGGCTGATTTGTATTAGCGATTATTATTATTATTATTATTATTATTATTAAACTGTAGTCATAATTTTGTTTGTTTGTTTGATTTTTTGCTCGCTGCTAAAAAAAACTGTACAATTTCATAAAGTAGATTTAATCAAATTCAGTCGACGACTTGATAAACCCGATATTTAATATTATTAAAAGTGTTCATCTCTTGGTGATTTTAGCGTCTCTGCTTTATTTAGCTAATTCTTTATATTAATAAATTTGTTGACTTCATGTGTAGAGTCGCTCGGTCGCATCTTTCATAAATAGTGGATGGATTTTTCTGATCTTGTTCAATAAATCTCAATAAAAAAACAGTGAATGAACTCTGGCTGAAAGAAGTGTTTTATTTATTTATTAACGTCCTTTCAGTCTTTTACATTTACAGCATTTTGCAGACGCCAGTATCTGAGTTTTAATTTTAGATTCTTAAAGAACAAGTCAGAGGTGATGGTGGTGAGGAAAAACTGCCTGAGACGATGTGAGGAAGAAACCTTGAGAGGAACCAGACTCAGAAGGAGCCCATCCTCATCTGGGTGCAACGGATAGTGCGATTATAAATCATTACAGTATTCAGGTGTAGAAGAGTGAAGAAAAACAGTACTGAGTGTGTGTATAGAGTGTGTTCATTCTGAGCAGATAGTAAAGAAGAGCCTTAAACTGAAATTGGGGTGATGTGGTCATATCTTCTGGTTCTAGTAAGGATTCTTGCTGCTGCATTCTGGACTAACTGGAGCTTGTTTA
>CM075017.1:24387283-24400828 GCA_037576675.1 Pangasius sanitwongsei | reverse complement strand
ACTGAAACACTGCGGTTACACTCGAGTACTGAAACACTGCGGTTACACTCGAGTACTGAAACACTGCGGTTACACTCAGTACTGAAACCCTGCGGTTACACTCGAGTATTGAAACACTACAGTTACACTCGAGTACTGAAACCATTCAGTACTGAAAGACTAAACCTGAAATGTTCTTGATGTTTTGGATCAGCTCTGGATCCGGCAGGTCCGTCGTTCCGAGGAAAATCTCCCGAGGAACGCTTGGATCCGTCTGACGCTCAGTTTGTTGACGCTCTGCACACGGACATGGACGGTGAGTTTCTTCTGTTTGGGTCGAAATGTTTCATTGTGAAATTTTACTAAAGCTAACGCAATACAAAGGATTATTTTATTTCAACATGAAGCCTTGTTGGATTTTTTTTATTAGCGTTTGGATACCGGGATTCACTCGGACACATCGATTACTACGCAAACGGAGGATCTGATCAGCCTGGCTGTCCAAAGACCATCTTCTCAGGTCAGTCACTAATCATGAGAATAAACGGAAAGATAAGACAAAAAAAACATCAATAAACTCTGTCTCTTCTCTCTCTGTTTCATCTTTCTCTGCCCTATCTCTCTCTCTCTCTCTCTCTCTCTCTCTCTGTCTTTGTCCTGTCTCTACATTCCTGTCTCTCTCCAGGTTCACAGTATTTTAAATGTGATCATCAGCGCTCAGTGTATCTGTATTTGGACTCGATGGATCAGTCTCATCAGATCACAGCGTATCCGTGTTCTGATTACTCTGACTTCCTGGATGGGAAGTGTTTAAGCTGCGAGTGCTTTAACTCCTCCGGCTGTCCAGTGTTTGGTAAGAGGATGATAATAATAATAATAATAATAATAATAATAATGATGATGATCATAATCATCATCCACACTGCTCTCAGCCAATCAGAACACACCTTTCTGGAGTACGATATCTGATGTAATAAACCAGTTTGCACCTGCCAGGACGTTATTGAGGAGTGACTCAGCGTTGTGATTGTAGGTTACGATGTGACCGGATGGAAGGACGCTCTGCTGAAGCTCGGACAGACGACGACGTTTTTCACCACAAACCAAGAAGAACCGTTCTGCAGTGAGCTTAAAATAGAACATATGAACATATTCTGACTGTTTACAGTCTCACCCTGAATTCATTCATGTATTCAATCTTTATTTTTCTAGAAGTTTCTGATATTTATTGTACGTGAATATCAGCTGACTCATGTTTGTGCTTTTCTACAGAAAGCGGATATAAGCTGGAGATCGTGAGCTGGAACTCTGAAGTGCGATGGGGCTCCATCACCATCACGCTAAAGAACAGCACACAGGAAACAGAGACTCGGATTGACCAGTGAGTCTGTCCACGTCTAGTCTAATACTACACGCGCACACACACACACACACACACACACACACACACATACACACACACACTGTATATATACAGTAATGTAATGGAGGATATACAGTAATGATATGGGGTATATATGTTAATTTCGCCCATGTGGCTCTGTACCCTCTCAGCAAGTCGTTTAAATTCGAGCAGTACACTGAGACGACGTTGCTGGCGCAGTTCGAGCGAGACGTCTATCCTGTGAAGAAAATCACTCTGAAGTACGTGACGGCGAACGTGTTTACACCTCGCTATAAACTCCGCGTCCTCCGCTTCCGCCTGACTCCTCTGAAGTCTGGCCTGAGGTACAGACACACACAGTATAACACACGCGCACACACACAGAGTATAACACACACACAGAGCCGTTTGTTCTGTCCAATCACAGCTCTCTGTTTGTGTCTCGTTTCAGACCGATGTGCCGCTACGATCTTCTGCTGGAGGAAAACAAAGACGTCACATTCAGACCCATTCCCTGTCATGACTCAAACTTCTGATCCCGGAACAGATGCAGAGCTCCGACCAGCACACAGTCTGAGTCTACAACCGATCACACGCACGCACTCACTCGCTGTGCTGTGTCTCAGATCACACCATATACTCTTACACTACACACTCTGTAGCTCACTGTCATGTAGCTGTCTGTAACTCCACAAATCAAACCTTAACAATTTCCACCAAACAGAAACGACCAGCTCAGGGAACCTCACACCACTGAGCTGCCCTGAGACTCGCACAACAGGAACCAGAACAGGAATAAGACCAAAACAGCAGGAGAACCAGAACAGGAGCAGAACAGGAATGTGACTTGGACAGGACAGATGAGGTACAAGATCAGAGCCAGAACCAAAACAGGACGAGAATCAGACCAGGAACAGTACCGGAACCAGCTTAGGGGCAGGATAGAACAGGAATGGCACCAGAACTGTAACAGGACTAAAACCAGAACAGCACAAGAACCAGAACAGGAACAGATCAGCTGCAGAAGCAAAAATGGAATAGAACCAAGATCAGAAGAGCACCAGGAGAACCAGAACCAGAACCAGAAACATTTTCTACCTAATTTGATGCTGTGAAAACTGGTGTATATTAAAGGGATAAATAATCTGAATATGATAAAATATTAACGACTGTGTTCATGTGTACAGTGAAGTAGGATACAATATGAAATATTGTTCTTTAAGAATATGAAATGTTGCTTTGATTTTATCATAAACATCTTATTTTTTTGGTAACTTTTGTATTTATTTTAACTTATTTAGTATGTACAGACATTATAATTCTATAATTCTTTTTTAAATAAATGTTTATTCTAATAAAACAGTCTTATTTTTAGATTTTTAGGATGCACTCGCTGTGTGAGGGTTCTAGAGACATACTGAGGGTTCTTGAGATGTGATGAAGAATCTAAGACATACCAAGGGTTCTAGAGTAGTGTTGAGGGGCCTAGAAATGCAGTGAGCGTTCTAGAGACAAGCTAAAGATTATATATATATATATATATAGGGTTCTAGAGAGATGATGAGGGTTCTGGAGAAGTGGTGAGGACTCTAGGGCCACACCGAGGGTTCCTGAGATGCAGTGAGGGTTCTAGAGACATGCCAAAGGTTCTAAGGACATGTAGGGGGTTCTGGACATGCAATGAAAGTTCTATAGAAGTGGTGAGGAACCTAGATCCACACTGAGGGTTATAGAGAAGTGCTAACAATTTTAGACAGACAATGAGGACTCTAGGGCAAAACTGAAAGTTCTAGAGAAGTAGTGAGGACTCCAGGGCTATACTGGGGCTTCTTGAGATGTGATGAGGGGTCAAGCAACAAGGTTGCCAATGGTTCTAGAGACACAGTGAGGGTTCTAGAGATGCGGTGACTCTAGAGATATGCTGAGGGTTATAGAGGTGCAGCAAGGGTTCTAGAGCCATACTGAGGGTTCTAGAGAAGTGGTAAGAACTCCTGGGCCACACTCAGGGCTCTTGAGAAATGATGAGTGGTCTAGCGACAAGTTTTGCAGCATGCTGAGGGTTCCAGAGACATGCAGAGGGTTCTGAACATGCAATGAGAGTTTAGAGAAGTGGTGAGGACTCTAGGGGTCCAGCGATGGGTTTAGGGCTCTAGAGACATGCTAAGGATTCTATAGGCAAGCAGCTAGATCTAGAGCCACACAAAGGAGTTCAGAGATGTGTTAATGATTGCAGAGTAACACACGCTTTTTATTTCAGAACATTACAGATAAGCATCAAATAAAAAGTACACACAATTAACTGTTCAAATTTTCCTCAAAGCATTTACACCAGTTCTCCAGCAGATGGCGCCAGAGTTTCATGAAGCCTTAATTCTTCCATCAGACAGAGAGAGAGAGAGAGAGAGAGAGAGAGCGAGAGAGAGAGAACAGGAAGAATCGACATCATCATACACTTTTCTCAGTAATGTGGGTTCAGGTGTTTTTCAGGTGTTTGCTCCATATTTATTCACTGTAACAAGTAACTGAGTGGATGTTGTGTTTAATATAATTTATCATAATGATGTCTTCAGTATAGTGATATGATATTTTGTGCCATATCATCCAGTCCTAAATGGAATTAACACAAAATGTGACAGTTAACATGAACAGGAAACTGCGACCATATATGGTAAGTGGAAGACAGCAGTTTTTAAGTCACAGTGTGTAGTAGAAGAAAAAAGAATAAAATACACATACAGTAAGATCCAAGACTGAGTGCACTACCAAGGAGTGTGTTTATTTCTGGTGTAAATAGGGTACTGGGTAGTGCACTCAGATGTTAGTATGAAGGGAACCACATCTTTTAGTTGAGGATCCACACACTCCCGGAACACAAACACGATTTTTCTCAGAGCACCTTGTCTCCTCCTCTTAAACACCAGGTTGTTTCATCTTGGGAGGGTGTTTAATTTCCACAGTTGTCATGGAAACGTCTATACAACATGACGTGTCCACGTCTTATTTGGACAAATGTTTCTTAAGACGCTCCACCTCGACCTGAGACACGAGAAAGTGCAGTGAGAAAGAGAGTGAGGCACCACAATACGCATGTGGTTTGGGATGTGCCCACAGTGGACTGATGATGGTGTTTATGTGGACTATATAGTGAACATGGTGTGCAGTTTGGGACGCGCCCACAGTGGACTGATGGTGGTGTTTATGTGGACTATATAGTGAACATGGTGTGCGGTTTGGGACACGCCCACAGAGCGTGGTTGTGGTGTTTACCTGCAGTGAAAGACGCATTTTCTTTTCTTCATCTAGCTCGTTCATTAGCAGTTTAATTTCTTTCCTGTGACACAAATAAATCATTTTCACTTTGATTTTCAGTGCTTTAAAGCGGCTGTATGCAACTTTTTGGGGCTTTATAGACCTTTCTAGTAGAAATCTGTTATCATAGCATACACACACACACACTTGCGTACTTGTGCTGAGTCTTCAGCAGCTCCAGCTCCTCTCTCATGTCCTGAAGCTCCACATTGAGTTTCTGTAAAGTCGGAGGACCGTGAGCAGCGAGGCGGGGTTTAGGACATGATGAGGAGGAATCTGAGGCTCTGAGGACGGAAACGAGGGATGAGATGGTCGGGGAGGGGAGGTTAGAGGACGCAGAGGAAACATCTGGAGATGGAGAGACTTCTGGTTTTGGAGGAACATCTGTTTTAGGTTCCTGAAAAAAAAGAGTTGAAGAGCTTCTCTTAAAATCAGCTGCATAAATCACTGATTATTTCTAATAACAGCCCAGAGTTCTAGCAGGAGAACATAATCATTCTGTTGGAGCTACTGGCTTTAGTCCTGAGAACACACATGTCAGAAGGTCACCACAGCGCTGCTGAGTTCTGGATTGTGATTGGTCAGGAGGTGTTGATTAATTTTCTATAACAGCAGCTCTGACAGTAGCGCAGCTGCAAATCACAGGTTTATAATTAATGCACTTGTTCTGATACGTTATCGTTTCAGCTCATTCACAGGGACGTGTACAGCAACCGATAATACTGATAGATAATAAACAGATTAAAACATGTAGATATGGTGTTAATTTAACATTTATGGAATGAGTCTCCAGTGTCAGTGCTTTGAAACAGACAGAGGTAAAGCTGTAACTTTAAGTTTTCCAGCAGTTTCTCTGTAACATGACAAGCTGCGATTTTTAACTTCAAGAGCGAGAATAAATAGAAGCTCTGTGTGTGTGTGTGTGTGTGTGTGTGTGTGTGTGAGAGTGTGTGTGAGTGTTTGTGTGTCTTACTGAAGGTTCTCCAGCTGTGTCTGTGATGTTATGGAGGAATTTGAGGGACAGTAGATCGGGTTCCTGCAGTGTTTCACTCAGACGATCCCACACTTCACCCTGCAGATATCAGTGAGCACAGAGAGATGAAGCGCTGCTCTGATCAGCACCGACAGACCGCGTGACCTTCTCGCTGGAGATCTTACTTTAAAATGATTACATTTTGATGCTTTAGTTTAAGATACGTGACTTTTAGAGCAGTACCCAGATGATGGATCACACAGATCTTCAGTAGATCTGTGAAAACTATACACATAAATATATACATTTAAATAAAGCATGGCATCTGGATACAACACTAACAGGACAAACACTAACAGGCTGCACCACTAGGGGGCGCTGAGGCTCTGTTTTAGACGAAGTACAAACGTCATGAAGAGGAAAGAAGCTGGTTACATTAACACAACTCGCACAACAAAAGCCAAAACTAACACCACAAAGTTTGAAACAGAGAGATTATTCCTTATGTGAGACAAACACACACTCTCACACACACTCAC
Organism: Pangasius sanitwongsei; assembly: GCA_037576675.1. Classification (NCBI taxonomy): domain Eukaryota; kingdom Metazoa; phylum Chordata; class Actinopteri; order Siluriformes; family Pangasiidae; genus Pangasius; species Pangasius sanitwongsei. The sequence continues at coordinate 24,394,644 of CM075017.1, read as the reverse complement.
ACACTCACACACACACTCACACACTCACACACACACTCACACACTCTCTCACACACACTCACACACACACACAGTGCAGGAAAGTGTAATAATGTTTGATGAATCCACTTACTGACATGATTATTTGACGCTTGGTCCTCCAGCGTGTGTGTCTCGCTCTCCGCTGCCGATACGATGCCTTTAAACACTTCAATCTCTTTAAAGTACAAAAAACAAACAAACAAGTAATTACCATCTGAAAGCAATTACTAACATCACTGTTACTATGGTTACAGAAAAAATGCTTTAATGTTACCATTATGAATATGAACTGAGTAATTATTTTGACATTATGCATGCTAGAGATTTATATTATATCACATGCGTGGCTTTTCGTTATGGTTAATGATTACTTTAAATTCCTCTCTGTTCTTATTTTAAACATAAAGGAACCTCGGCTACGTCTCGCTCAGGAATCAGCTTCGTCATATCGTGTAAACGCTTCTCACTTTCTCGCTTGCTAACTAGCTAACACCAGCCAGTGCGTTTCCTGTTCCCGAACATTTCATATTTGTGTACGTTGGCAAACTAATTTTTTATAGTTATATCAGCTAGCTAAATGTTAATATTGGAATAATGTCCTGTGATCAACCGTAAGAAATTTGACGTATGCTAGCTTCTCCGCTTAATCTGAATTTGTGTTTGTAGTGAATAGTGAACTGGCTAACAGCTAACTAACGGATGAACGAACGCCAGGGAACGTGTTTCACATCCCACCTGTTATGCTGCATTAATATTAGCTAGCTAAATGTAACCATGGAAACTTCCATAGAGCTACAAATACACATCAGAAGAGTAAAGACCAAGTTAGCTCTGTGTGTGTGTGTGTGTGTGTGTGTGTGTGTGTGTGTGTGTGTGATTAAGCAGAGTTGCTGTTATCACCCTGAAATTTTCCTCTAACAGCACGCCTTCGAGTGTTTTATTCCTCTTACACCACAGCAACTTACCAATTACAAATTACAATTTTTATTTATTATAGAACGACACATCATACTTTTTATCCATTTATAGTTACATTCAATGTTGTGGAACAGAGGGTAATTCCTGTTCCTTTGTTTTTTTCTCTCTCTTCAAGTTAATAAGACAAAAAAATCGCAGATTGTTCCGCATGTTACGGAGAAACCGCAAAGAAGCGTAAACTCCTCTGTCCTGAAGATGTCGGAAAACTTAAAGTTACAGCTTCACCTCTGACTGTTACAAAGCGCTGACACTGGAGACTCCTTCCATACATGTTACATAAACAATCACACAGTTTTTAATCCGTATTAGAGCGAGCGCATTAATATGAACCTGAGCTACTGTCAGAGCTGCTGTTATAGAGAATTAATCAACACCTGACGACCAATCAGAGTGCAGGATTCAGCAGCGCTGTGGTGTAACTGTTGATTATTTAAACATTTCTAACATAATTAAAATCGAGTGTGTAGGAGAGAGCAGACGCTTCTTACCTGTAGAGCTGTAGTTCCCCATAGCAGCCAGAGGGGGCGACGCAGACCGAACGATCTACACTGAAGAAAAAAAAAACAACGCTTTTAACGATAACGACAAACTGTGTGCTGTGTCCAGATGTCCCTTCTATCTATCTATCTATCTATCTATCTATCTATCTATCTATCTATCTATCTATCTATCTGTCTCTCTGTCTGTCTGTCTGTCTGTCTTTATCTCCATTTATGCTGAAGTGAAAAAGCGAGTACAGTTTCTCAGCTGAACTCGTCACTGCATCACAGCTGAACTTGTCTGGATTTTCTTTTTCAAAATTAAAAACTAAAAAGTGAAACTGTACTCAGTGCACAATCAGTGTGTTCTCTCAGCGCTCGTCGCTCCGCAGCCTTTCACACACTGCTATAAATAAAACAGTCATGTGTAACTTTACACCACTGTGTGTGTGTGTGTGTGTGTGTGTGTGTTATCACCGCTAAGTTTAGCTGAGAATATCATACAGCATGAGGACCCGAACTCTTCATGCAGCTCATTATTCACAAAATTCTTCCTTTATATTTCTCTCGCCGCTCTGACTCCGTCTGACGCGACTCCAGCATCGCAGATTTTGGACAAAACACAGCGGGAGGAAAAGAGTCCAGATTTTAAACCCTCAGTAAATATAAACACAGACGGAGGAGACGGAATCCTGACGCTCTTTACGTCTAAAATTACAGAGCAAACGTCATAAACAACACCCTGATTTCCTCCACATCCATCTACACACCTCTGTAGTTCACCCAACACACACACACACACACACACACACAGCCCTCTTGGACTTTCCCACATTTAGTACAGTTACAACCTGAAACTCAATATATGAAAAAAATAAAAATAACAACAACAATAATAATAATAATAATAATAACAATAATAATATATTTTTATCATTTAAATGCAGCTCAATGGAAAAAAAATCCAGGAACACAAAATATTTATATTTAATAAACTTTATTGTGTAAGTTTGTTCAGAAGTTTGCAGCCCTGCTGTCAATAAAAGAAGTAAAAAGTGTGGAAATAAAACACTTTACTGTAAAAAAAAAAAGTATATAAATGCATTTTTAACACACAAAGTCTCTACGCTTTGCTTTGCTTTATTTTGACAGAATAGTTTTTCTGTGATAAAACCTTACAGTTTATAAACAGAAAGTTAATTTATATTCATAATCACTCAAATAACAAAATATGTGTTTCAGAGAAAATAAAAGAAACTGAAAAGTGTTTCTGTTGCAAAAAAGTAAAAATCATGTACATATTTACAAACCTGTCCCCGGTGCGTTAATCATTTGATGCCATTTTACTTTGCGCTTAAACTTCTGCCACTTCAGTAGACGAAGAAGCACAGATCCAGAGACTCACTTTTAATAATATTAAAATCTTTTTAAATACACATTTAACCTGGAGTCAAAAACACCCTGAAATAACACTAAACCTGGCAGTTTACGCAGAGAGACAGGAAAAATCCACTCCAGTGTTATTATTTTTAACAGCAGTGTGGGCGTTTAGAGAAAGCTTCATTAAAGTGGATCAATTTGATGATATTTGTTTCAGACTATTCGTATAAAAATATTCCAAGCCTCCCTGTCTGGAGATTTACACACTCTCGCTGTGTTTAATCACTTTAATTCACCTGATGGATAATTAATTTAGAAACACATGACTCTCTGTGTATTATTATTATTATTATTATTATTATTATTATTATTATTATTATTATTACACGTGTCTTTAGTTTGTAAGTGTAATGTTAATGCTGATGCTACTTGAGGGTTTATCCTGTAATGCTATCAGTAACACACAGAAAGCGCTAATTCCGGTGTTTAGGATGTTCCTGAGTGAATGAGTGAACACTAAACCCGTGCTTCAGTAAAGCTGGTAGTTATTGGAGTGTGTGAGTGGACGCTGCTCTTCCGGTGTTTTGTCATGATGATTGTCGTTGGTTTTGGCTGTTACACACGGCAGCGACTCGAACGTCTGTGCGAGCTCCTGCTGAATGTTCTGATACTGCTGCTGCTGCTGCGCAGAAAAAACCCAAAAACAGGTCAACTCACAACCAAAGAACTGTTTCATGTGATTTCTGTGATGTGAAAAAAAATCAGGTTTGAAATACAGACACACACAGACACACACACACAGACACACACACACACACACAGACACACACACACACACACACACAGACACACACACACAGACACACACACACAGACACACACACACACACACAGACACACACACAGACACACACAGACACACACACACACACACATCAAATGAATTGAATGAAGATCCTTAACACGTCTCTACAACCTTCTTAGAAATTACAGAAAGACACTCGCTGCTGTTTCTCTCTCAAGGACATGCGGGGCTTCACTAGATATTAATTATGGGGTGCCAATAATTTTGAATTCAGTGTTTTGTGGGGAAAAAATGTTGTGCTAAAAAACTATAGCGCATCCCTGTAAGTTTAAACTCAAAATATTGCTTATTGTCCATTTTCTTCTTTTCATTAAGGGTGCCATTATATACGGAAGCGTCTGTGACTGGACTGGACAGGACCGCAGCCGGTGTAGGAATTGAAGCTATAAAAGCATTTTTAATTCTTTAAAAACATCAAAACACAGATAGTGTGTGTTTGAGGAGGGGATTAGCAGGGACTACACGGAAAAGTGGCATAAAATAAAATTATTTTATGGCATCACTGTATTAATGTCTCGTACTTGCTCTGAGTTGTCGGGCAGCAGCGCTGTGATCAGCTCGACGACTCTGCTGAAGGTCGGCCTCAAGGTCGGCTCAAGACTCCAGCACATCTTCATTATTTTGTACCTGTTTGTTTATTTATTTATTTATTTATTTATTTATTTATTTACTGAATCCCAGAGGCGTAATGATGAAATTTCACCGTGTATTCATCACCACTCACATCTCAGCAGGAGCGAAATCCGGCTGTGACATGTGATATCCACATCTGATCATCTTGTAGAAGTGGGCGTCGACCACCATGTCCGGGTAAGGACTCCTCCCTGTTCATAACAAACAAACAAACAAACAAACAAATAAACAAACCAGTGTTTAAAGTACCTTCCTGAAGCCCAGATTCTTACTCATTGAACAGGAGATAAAGAATTAAATATTCCGAACACTGAAGACACAAAAGAAGAAGAAGAAGAAGGAGGAGAAGAGGTAGGAGAAGACGAAGAAGTTATTATTAATAATAATAATAATAATAAGAAGAAGCTTGTTAGGAAGTTGGGGTCAGAGGTCAGGGTCAGCCGTGGTGGTGCTGGGGCTTGAACTCTGACCTTCTGATCAGGGACCCTGAGCCAGTTAATAATAAAACTACAGATAAAGCTTGTAGCGACTGACCGAGAGAAAAGATTTCCCACAGCAGAATCCCGTACGACCAAACGTCACTCTGTACCGTGTAGAGACACTCGAAAATACTCTCCGGAGACATCCACTTCACCGGCAGGCGCGCCTGAAACACACCATCAGACTACATCAGACTACATCAGACTACATCAGATTAGATCAGATTAGATCAGATTACACACATTATACAGATGATAAATCAGATTAAGGTTCAGTGTGAGAGATTATACCGGATATAAATCAGATTAAGGCAGTGATTTGACTGGACCGATATGAAGGTTTGACAGCATGGGCATGGCATGGGCGTGGTGTGGGCGTGGCATGGCACGGGCGTGGTGTGGGCGTGGCATGGGAGGGTTTAACGCGAGTCTGGGAGCTAATTAACCTGGCACACCTGATTCTTATTTAACACGCTGTTCTCTCTCTCTCAGTGAGTGGGGCCTGTGGCATGTGTGTGTATATGTGCATGCGTGTATATATGTGTGTGTGTGTGTGTGTGTGTGTATATGTGTGTATATATGTGTGTATATGTATGTGTGTATATATGTGTGTATATGTGTGTATGTGTGTGTGTGTGTGTGTCTGTGCGCTGCAGGGGTAACAATAAACTCTCACCCCGGGTCCTCAGAGTTTTGAGTTGCTTTGTGCCACACAGATTTATATAAGATCAGAATAAATGAATCGGATTTTTAACTCACATCAGACTTTATAAATTGGACTAGAATCAGACGAGCAGATAACGAAACTGAAACTCTTCTTACGTTTCCTCTCACCACGTAGTTCGAGTCGTTCATGATGTCACGCGCCAGACCGAAATCACAGATCTTAGCCACCAGAGAGTCGGACACGAGCACGTTTCTAGCGGCGACGTCTCTGTGGATACACTACACACACACACACACACACGTACACACACACACACGTACACACACGCGCACACACACACGCACACACACACGCACACACACACGTACACACACACGCACGCACATACACACACACGCACACACACACGTACACACACGCACGTACACACACACGTACACACACGCACACACACACACACACACACGCACACACACGTACACACACACGCACGTACACACACGCACACACACACGTACACACACTTTATGTCTCTATAAATAATGTTATTGATCCATTTTTGGAGATGGAATAAATATCTGTAGTAAATGAATGTAGTAAAATGAACTTGTACGTTCTTGGATGCGAGGAAGTTCATGCCCTGAGCCACGTGAGCAGAGAATCTCAGTAAGTGGTCCATGTTCAGTGCTGAAACATCACTCTGTCCTCCGCTCTTCCTTCCTGAACACCACCACACACCACCACACACCATCGCACACCACCACACACCATCGCACACCATCACACACCATCACACACCACCACACACCATCACACACCATCACACACCATCGCACACCATCACACACCATCACACACCACCACACACCATCGCACACCATCACACACCACCACACACCATCACACACCACCACACACCATCACACACCACCACACACCACCACACACCATCACACACCATCACACACCACCACGCACCATCACGCACCATCACCCAACATCACACACCATCACACACCATCATCCAGCATCACGCACCATCCCCCAACATAACTGCTCTGTATTTAGCATTTTAATGAAATTTTGGTCTCATTATTATTTGGAGCTGATCTTACCCTGTGTAGAGTCTCTTGACCTTTGACCTGGCTGCATGTCCATGTAACTGAGACAAATAATTAATAATTTACCTTTAGATTAATGAGTAAAGTCTAAAACTCAGTGAATGAGGGGAGAGAAATCTTCGCTCTCTGACTGATTCCAGGTGGATCAATAAATCATTAAGCTCATTGTTGTGTTATTTTTGTGTAGTAAAGCCTTGCCTGTTGATCTCGTCGCGTCTCTCGTGGTTCTGCTTCTCCCTCAGGTTCTTGTAGATGTGGGAGATCTCGTGTGTGTCGAACACTGAGTCAATAAAACATGGCGCTTTCCTGCGCAGGAAGTTGAGCAGATCACCATGACTGCAGAACTCCGTTATTAACAACACGGGACCTGAAACAACAAAAACACACTTTTACTTCAATTACAAATGCAAAACAGACCCACATTTCATTAATTATCAGCTTTAATTCTCATAAAGCTGAGTCAGAGCTGATCCTCTTCCCCTACACTACTCATTCACATTCATTTAAAAAGCTTTTTACTGTTTAATAATTAAAAATAAAATTAAAAATGATATTAAAGTCGATGTCTGGAGTGTTTACAGCTCTGATTACTTTTCACATTTGTGCTAAAATTGGAGCTGCTCTTTTTTCCCTCCTACACTTTGTACAGACAGACAGAGAGACAGAGGGATAGATAGATAGATAGATAGATAGATAGATAGATAGATAGATAGATAGATAGATAGATAGATAGATAGA
>CM075017.1:24347738-24367738 GCA_037576675.1 Pangasius sanitwongsei | reverse complement strand
ACCATCATCACGTCCCCGGCTTTAACGACGCTAACCAGACGAGTTCGGCGTATCCTCCTCCTGCTCCTCCTGCTCCTGCTCCGACTCGGGATGACTGGACCCCTTACGGCCCCTCGGCCGCCCCGAACCCGTCCTCCAACCCGGGACAGATCGGCTTCGGGCCGCCCGACTTCTCTCCGTCCAACCTGCAGCCTTCAGCGCTTCTTCATCCCTCCATCAGCTCATCATCATCATCAGTCGCTCCACTGTCGCCCAGCGAGCAGCGCAGGAACCCGTACGAGTGGATGCGCCGGAGCGCCGCGCCGCCCTCCAGCCTGGGTACGAGCGAGTGGGGGAGGGGCTCCGCTAAAACCCTTTATTAAACCCTTTATTAAACCCTTTATTAAACCCTTTATTAAACCCTTTATTAAACCCTTTATTAAACACAAACAAATCCATTCATAAATAACATCTTCATACATATATTTATACATGATTGGGATTGGTTAAAAAAAAAAAAGAACCTGTAAATTACGGCTCTTATTTACATCCTAAACATTTCATCAACGTTGAAAGTTATAAAGTTTATAAATTAAACAGAAAATTAAAGTGAAAAATAAAATAAATAAATAAATAAATAAACGCACGCAGATAAACTGCATATAAATGCAATGCTACAATTATAGCGCTTATTTACATTATTGGACATTTTGTAAAAGATGAAAAGTTATACAAAATTATAAATAAATAAATATTATATGAAATCAAACGTGGAAACAGAATAATACTGTAGTTATACGAGTAAAAATAAATAAACAAAATAATAAAACTGCTTATGAAATACAGAGAAATTCAATACCTTGAAAAAAGAAAAATGTCGAATGTAAATAAATAAATAAATAAATAAAATAAAGTAGCGAAGGAGAGGAAATTAAAGTTGAAATTGTTAGAGTCGTTCGCTCTCAGGAAGGAAAAACGAATCGAGTCGTTAAATCGGGCGGATTGAAGGCTCAAGAACAGCAACACACCTGATTATTACCGTTAATAACGTTTCTGTGGAGGCTGTAAAGAGCGCGCGAGAAAATAAAATGTCATTTACTTGGAAAATAACATTATAGCTAAAGAAACTGAAATACATTCATTAATAACAGAAATTAATAACTTTATCCTTATTAACGCGTGAAATCCTCGGAGTTTTGATGTTAGAAACAGCTGATTATTTTGATTATTATTTTTATTTTTATTATCTATGCGTTTCCTTTAATGATGATGTTCGAGCTCGTCATATTTATGCATTAATTATTTTCGGCTAAATGAAATAGAGTTTATAAAAGAGAAGTGAACAAGAGAATAAAAATGTTTTGTAGTAAAACAAATCAACACTGAAGTGAAAAAGGAGAGATGAGTAAGAGCTTTAAATGTTTTATTATCTTTATTTTTATGATTTATTATATCATTTTCCTGCTCAGACAGCGGAACAACAGCCTTTTATACGAACAAAGAAACAAACAAACAAACAAATAAATCCTATATGACCTTCTAAATTATCAGTAAAGATCATTAAAGAGAACAAAGGACTATAAAGTTAGAAGCTGAGGTGTATTTATTACCGCGTCCTCAAAGTAACGAGCTTTATGACTTTCACAAAAGACGTGACATAAATAACTGAATAACTGATGAATGATGATAAAAATAAATAGATAATAAACAAATAAATAAATATTAATTTCTTAAAAAAGGAAATTAAATGAGAATTATTTGAAAAACTTTTAAAATGTAATTAAAATAAATGGATATAAGGAGAAGATGTGCCTTTAAAGTCTTTAAACTGGTCTGTAAAGTCTGAGCTGTAAAAACGCTTCTTTATTTATTTCATTATAATTCTAACATTTTAAGAGCTCGTGGAGCCTGTGCTGGCTTTTTATGGCTTTTTCATATAAAAGGCTGTTGTTCATTTCTGATAATGCAGGACGAATACACACACACACACACACACACACACACACACACAAATTTGGGACTGATGTTGTCGCTTCTCCTAATGGGCCTCGGAGCCTCGGCGTTGTCGTTCCCGCTCATTACCTCCTCGTCCCAGACAGAGAACATTACAGCCCGTGTTACAGATTAACTTCAGACTAACACACACACACACACACACACACACACACACAGATTAACTTTAGACTTGGCCACTTCATCGTATAGATTCTCACGAAGAGCTCATTAACACCCAGATCTGTGACATCACATCAAAAAACCACAAGAGCAATAAATCAGCTAATAACCTGACGTCAAGACAAATGATAAACACCCACACACACCCACACACACACACACACACACACACACACACACACACACAGGAGGCCACATTTTCACATTTCCCACTAAAAATCTCTCAGTGGGTTTGAAGACGCTTTCCTGAAGTGAGCTGTTTCTTGCTGTTTCCGGTTCGCAGGTGAAGCTCATCAGCATTTCTTAAGTCCAAAAGATGAAAATGACATTTAAAGATTTCATTCCTGTTCCACTGAAACCCGCCGAAACACCGACTGTCTAAAATCTGCTGCTGTTTATTGATCTGCAGACCCACAGACCCAGATTTCAGAAGCCACGCCCATTTCATGTTTAATCATAATATCGTCCATTCAATATAAAAAGCAAAAACACTATTTTGGGATGAATCGAAATCATCATATTTACATGATGAACTATTTCACGTCTTTCAGCTTTAATGATCTTAACCTGAATTTGAAATGATCCTGAGATAATAGCAGGATATCAGAAGTAAACGCCCCGTCCTTCTTTATATTTATAATCTAATCTAGGTGTGGAAATGATCAGTGTGATCTCTGTCCCGTCAGCTGAGGTGCAGGTGATCTGTGCTCACTTCTGCGATGTGTGTGCAGAGTGTGTAAGCGCTCTTCTCTGTTTTGATGATGATCATGATGATGACCTGATCAAATCGCCAGGAATCGCACTTCGCTAGCGAGGTCTTTATGCAGAGCGATTTTACTGCTGAGCTTCAGAAACTCAAGAGAAAGCAGAAATACCGAAGAAACTGTTTCTCAGGCAAAATCTCAGCCCCTGAAATCTACAGTAAAACCCAGATTAAAGCACAGATACACATTTTACACTGTAGAATTAAAATAACCAGTTTATTCTCTAATTTTAACTAATTATATATCTGAATAAACAGAAAGATTAAAGTGAATCGGTAGCTTTAGACACAGTATTAAAATAGAAAAAAATAATAAATAAAACTGCATCTTTTGAGTCTTATTTTTGTTTTAGCTGAAATAGAAAATTTACATTTTAACTCCAAATTGCTGACATGCAACAAACCTTTTTACATGGTAATATAATTTAACATTAAGACTAAGAATATGACTAAGTTTAAGTTTAAGATTAGGATTAAGTTTAAGATTAGGTTTAAGATTAGGATTAAGTTTAAGGTTAGGTTTAAGATTAGGATTAAGTTTAAGATTAGGTTTAAAGGTACGTTTTACTTTATTTTCCCTTCAGAGATTTTTCTCTTGGACTCAGCATAGCTGCATTACACAGCAACATGCAGTCACACACACACTAAAGCTAAATCTGTACATTTAAACCGAAATCCATTTAATTTTAAACATCTGGTCACTTTTAGAGAAAAACATTTCACTTTAAACCTCGCGGTAAATGTTTCAAACCTGAAAGCTCTCATTTTATCACTCAGCTGCAGCTCCATTTAAACCTAAACATCTTGCTTTAATATCAGATTTTAAACTTAAAATAATTTACATCCAAAAACAACTTTTACTTTAACAGTGAGGCTGATTACCACACACACACACACACACACACACTGAGCTGTATTATTAAACAGCCTTTATATAACATTATAAAGTGTTAATTACCCGAGGACTGACTCGAGCTCGTCTCTCTCCCTCTCTCTCTTTCTCTCCCTCTCTCTCTCTTTCTCTCCCTCTCTCCCTCCCCCATCTCTCTCCCTCTCTCCCTCTCTCCCTCTCTCGCTTTCTCTGTTTCTCTCCCTCCCCCATCTCTCTCCCTCTCTCCCTCTCTCGCTCTCTCTTTCTCTGTTTCTCTCTCTCCTTCTCTCCCTCCCCCATCTCTCTCCCTCTCTCCCTCTCTCGCTCTCTCTTTCTCTGTTTCTCTCTCTCCCTCTCTCCCTCTCTCGCTTTCTCTGTTTCTCTCCCTCTCTCTCTCTCTCTCTCTCTCTCTCTCAGGCGGACATATTGCGTCTCGAGGAGCGACTCATTTGTGCAAACAGTTAAATTAGTAAAGATAGCTCATTACGACCGGCGCCCGGCTGAATGAATGTTAACTCGAGAGATTAAGAGGACTAATGAGTGTTTCCCCTAATGGCCTCCTCACACACACACACACACACACACACACACACACACTCGTACTTTAATGTTTAACTCGGCCGCTGCTTTAGCACTTAAAGCTCTGACAGGCTAAATGGCGTTTGAAATACGGCGCTAATTAAAGAGACGCTTCATGTGTGTGCTTTTAATTACAGGTTTGATAAATTAGAGCAAAAAAACACGCTGCAGTATGGCACTGTTTTTACATTCACACTTAATGTTATCCACAGCAACCTACACGCGAAGCAGACTTTAAAACAGACAGACAGACAGACAGACAGACAGGTGTGTAAAAACATACTGGTTATATTATATGAAGTGAACTTCAGTTGTAAATTTGAGAACAAACCCGTGGAAATAATTATTTAGTGTTTTTTATTGAATTATTTCTTTTCTTATCGGTTTGTTTAGGAGCATAAAGAATGAACATGCAGAATCTCTGCAGCTTCCTTTAAACGTTTAAGAGATTCATTTCTTCTCATTTCACTAAACACAAACCATCTGACTTTTAACTTAGAAATACACACACATCTCTTACATTATAAATCAAAACTACATCATTTTATTCGAAACCATTTCACTTTAAATCTAAAACAAAACACCTCTTTATAAGCCACTAAACCAAAACATTTCAACATCTGAACTTTTCCCATTAAAATCATGTCACTTTCAGTGTCACAGTAAATTATGTTTTAAATCAAAATGTCTCTTTTCAGCCCTCAAATGATCCTAATTTAAACCTAAATCTAAATTTGACTTAAATCCAAACGTACTCATTTTAAATAAAAGTATAAAATCTAATTTTATACATAAAATAAGATAATAATCTTTAAATCGAAAACTAATCTGAGCTTAAACCTAAAACTAAACTGTCTGACTTCAGATCTAATATTAATCTGAATTTAAACATAAAACGAGTCTGACTTTAAAAATGAAACAGAATCTCATCAGATTCGATTTTTCCCTCCAGCTTCTTTTTAAACCATTGCACTTGAACAACTAATAAAAACGTAAACTTCACCCTAAACAATCTGATTTTTAAACTGACTCATTTTCTCTTTCCTCTCGTTCTGTGTTCAGGAGGAAAGACCAGGACGAAGGATAAGTACCGGGTGGTGTACACGGATCATCAGCGCCTGGAGCTGGAGAAGGAATTCCACTACAGCCGCTACATCACCATCAGGAGGAAGGCGGAGCTTGCCACGGCCCTCAGCCTATCAGAGAGACAGGTTCGTTAAACAATTAGAAATGAAAAATTCATCCTGATGAAAGGCAGAATAGTTTTGTGTAATGTGTGTAATACACTACATACACACTATGTGTTATTAAAGATGAGTCAGAATCATAACCATGTGACTGTGTGTGTGCCATGTGTTACAATAATAATAATAATAATAATAATAATAATAATAATAATAATGCATGTTTATAAGTTTAAAGACAGACAAAGTAAAAGAAAAATTTTGAAAAAATAAAGAAAAAAATGCAAAAGAAAGAAATTGGGCTTAAGATAAAAAAAACAAAACAAAAAGGCAGAGTTGTTCCAACATTAAAGAGTAAAGAATGAACATGTACATGAAAAGGTCAAGAAAGAATACGAGACAAATAAAAGCATACAAGGAGGAAAAAATAATAATTGATTAATCGATTGAGTCAGTAAGTAAACGAATAAACAAGGAAGCACATTATACACACACATCACAGCTGCCTGGCGTCTACAGATGTTTCGTTTCTCAGCTGCAACCTCTGTCTCTCATGCAAAATGTAAAAAATGTTTTTCTCTTGTTTTGTGTTTTAGGTGAAAATTTGGTTTCAGAACCGACGTGCCAAAGAGAGAAAAATCAACAAAAAGAAACTGCAGCAGCCGCAGGCGTCCACCACGACGCCGACTCCTCCGAGCTCCAACATCACGAGCAGCAGCGCAGGTCTGGTGTCGTCCTCCATGCCCATGACCATTAAAGAAGAGTACTGAGAGAAGAGAACCGCCCATACATATCTGTAATACTCCTAATAACAATGATATTCAACATATTCACAGAACTTTCACTTTTTGAGTCATTCTGGACACCGAAAAGGGACATTTTCGTGGTTTATAAAATTGCTTCTAAAGAGGAAAACTATTACTATTCATACAACCAGGTCTTTGGTCATGTTTCTTTCTATTGTTAATAATATGTTTGGTTTGCTCTTTCTATAGTCTGAAATATTTGTAAATGCTTTTGATTCAAATGTTAGAAACCTAATAAGTGTATATTTTAAACCTAATTTGTATTAAAAGCTTTGTTTGTGAACCCTGTTTTGTTTTATTCTTGCATTTCCACAAGGCACTGAGGCTCCTAAAATGAAGAGACCAACAATTCTAGGTGAATTCTGATAATACTGAACATCAGAAATACAACAACAAGCCAATAGGGTCTAATATGAAACATGAAACCCAAGAGAACAGGGTATGAACATGGGAACATGGGAACAAGAAGAGGTCTTGCTGAGATTCCTGCATAAACACAGAAGAGATCCAAAGATAGTGGTTATGCTAGTTAAACTAGTTAAACTGGCAGCATTAGTTTACAAATTAGCACAAGTGCAAACTTTATTCAGGGGAGGACAAGGATAAGATGGAACTGGAACTGAGGAACCTTCTGTTACACTGAATTCAGGTACAAAAAATACCAAACAGACCAGATCATTCATTCATTCATCTTCAGTAAGCGCTTTATCCTGATCAGGGTCATGGTGCCAGTCCCAGGAACACCTCGCACGAGGTGGGAACACACCCTGGATGGGTCCATTGCAGAGCACCATGCACACACACACACACATTCACATGTAGGGGAAGTCAATTCACCTACTGGCATGTTTTTGAGAGGAAACTCAGACAGACAGGGGGAGAACATACGAATCAGACAGTCACCTGAACTCAGGATCAAACCTGGGACCCCGAAGGTGTCAAAACTACCTGCTGAACCTCTGTGACCCCCATTAAGGATTAGACGGAAGTAAGTTAGATATCTGATAACCCAGGGTTCTGAGTGGGGCTTGGTTTATGGTTGGAATGAGAACTGAGATTTAATCCTGGAGACGACTGGACATACTGTCATCTTCTGAGACACATGAGATTGGACCTTCTAGAGCAAGCAGGTGTGGCTCAGCAAAGACAGAGGATTGAGGGGAATCAGAAAGATCTAAAATATCTGGAGAACCAAAGATTAAGGACCATGAATACCTTTGTAGTAGTGTCACAGGGTCTGGAAATAAATGTCAGAGCAGACGAGTGAGAAGATAACAAAAAAGGAAGGGAGAGAGAATATGAGAGAAGAAAGCCAGAGCAGAACCATCAGCAGCAATAGATCCTGGATCAGATGTGGTACCAGGAGGGACAGAAGGCTTTTGTTGGCCAGATATGGCTACATGTGGACTGGGAACGGGACTGGATCACAGTGGAAAAGTCACAATGAGGTCTGGAGAAAACATTGTTAAGGATAATGCCAGATACTTAAACCTCCTGCCAGGCTTCCCTCAGACCTGAACCAGAGCTGGAGCAGAACTGGGACAGCAAAGAGAGGAGCTTGAAGTTATACTGAAACAAAACCAGGGAAGAAAATACCTGAGGCACCAGTGGGGGCAGCGCAAAGTATCCTGGTTGACAGGAGACCTAGAAGAACCCTGGAATACTATTTGTTTGGTGTAGGTGGGCAGGATTAACATAGGATTAACCTGTGAAAGGGTTAATCACCAGAATTCCTCCTGGTGACCCTGATGCTTGTTATTAACACTGCTGGAAGAGTTGTTTACAGCAAGAACTACTAGGTCAGTGGTCAGGAGACTGGAGAACCTGCAGAGGACCTGGAAGTGGTTGAGATTAAGAAGAGATAATAATAATAATAATAATAATAATAATAATAATAATAATAATAATATATAAAGGGCATATGATCAGAATGCTAACCTAGGATATGCGATCTAGAAAGAATTGTAAGTAAAACAGTGCTTTAGTAAAACCTGCCCCAGGTTTATTAGCAGAAGGAGCTGGTGCTGGAGGCTCAGGGATGAGTTCAGGCTCAGATTACAGTCAGGAGGTGAAGCATGACAAACACCAAGATGTGCATGGATAGTCAAAACCAGGACAAGAAAACACTGGACTGATTTTCAAAAATGTTTTTCCAAGTGTTTAAAGTTGGTGTGTGTGTGTGTGTGTGAACAGGATTCACAGGGCTGTGTTTTAACTGTTTACTCAGTGTAACGAGACGGCTGGATAAGAGACGATTACACACTGGGAGTCGTTTCAGTACTCGTCCCTCTCCACTCGTCCTTATCAGGGAGGGAGGGATGAAGAGATGAAGAGATGCAGCGGCCATGTTTACCAACGTTTACTAACCACGCTAGCACAGGCAGGGTGCGGCGGCCAAAGGGCAAAGCCATCGCAGTGCATGAGCAAACACAACACATGCGAGCCCGAGCAGATCATCGACTGACGTTCATACGTTTTAAAATGGCCCAAGCTGCAGCGTGCTCGGATATTAACGTTTACTTTTAATGCAGAAATATGACTAATGCCATGAGTTCACTTTTCAGTGCTAGATTAGAGTGTAAGACGACTTAACCCCATAAAAATCAGGGTTTATTATTCAGTTATTCATTTCCAGGCATTGATATTATTCAGGCACTTCAGTAAAACTAATAATGAAGACAAATGATTGACAGGAATTAGTCAGTTTGGTAAAAATGCATTTAGCTCTGAATCTGGGTTTGAGCAGATCTTTTCTTAACACGTACAACAGCAGATCTGCAAACATCATTTTCCATCTTTAAAGTTTTTCTTTCGTCTTATTTTCACTGAACAAACAAAAGCTAAGCATCTGTCTCAGTCTCATGATCATATCCTACATTCACTGGTCATAAATGCCATAAAAGCCAGGTTTAAGAGGTGTGAAAGTGAGAATTGGTCATCAGAGGTTTAAAAGAGAATGGTGATGAACAACAGGCCGAATATCTCAAGAGATGTTGAGTCATGTTCACCAATAAAACAATTATTTCATGCACTAACACTGTTCTCCTGGCCAGGTGAGTTAGTGAGTGAAAAAGTCAGAAGAACTGGATTTTAAACCCAGCAGAGGAGACGATCTGTTCGTGAATTTGCAGTGTGACTGAGGAATGTGGCAATATTTCTGAGAAAAACACACTTCCTGTATCCAGCCATGTCTTGTTTGGATGCCAGTAAATCGTAAATGACAACGCTGCTAACCTTTGATCGCCAGAGAGAGAGAGAGAGAGAGAGAGAGAGAGATATGCACTTCATGAGAAAGTAACTTCACACTTCATTCAATCGACTGTGATAATTATGAAACGCATGCGTTAGCGTTAGCTATAACATACTCTACCTGCATGTGTCCTGCTGTACATATCAGCATTCAGATTTAAACCTGAAGTGGGTGTGGCCTAACCTGGAAGAGTTTTGTTCATTCATTCATTCATTCATTCTTTCTTTCTTGTCAGCATAATTGTTCACAGTTGGTCTCAACTAGAGATATATGTTTTTTTTTAAATCAGCGAATCTTTCTGACAACAACATCAGCAACAGCAACAAAACATATAGTGCACTTCTTATTCATACCTGTATCTGTATCTGTTTATAGCACAATATCTCTTCATATTTAGTTAAATCTCTAGAAGATTCCTGAACAAAACTCTGTCCCCTTTGGAATGATGAATAAAAACAGCTCCCTGTTTTGGGGAAGATGCAACTAAACACTTTAAGGTTAAATTTAAAGTTAAATTTCAAAATGTGTAATGTTTCACATAGACATGTGTTAATATTACATACATACTGTGATCATGCTCTTATTGTGGAACAATAAATATAAAAAAACATCTTTCACTGTGAACGCTGTGATTTTTCCAAAACAAGGACCCTTGAAAGACAAGCTGCTGTCTGTATGAGCAGATGATAATATTGAATATTCTGATATTTAACTGATTATATATGATATATAATGATATATAATGATATATATATATATATATATGATTACTGGTTATATATCATATAACTAACTTATACTGAAAATTCATGGATCAAGGAATTTTTAATTAATTTCTACTTAAGTAAAATATGTGGCTTTTACATGTTGGTATAATGTTTATGCTACTACAATACACTGAGTTTGTAAACGTACATATTTCTGTTGAATGAGTTTAACATAAACCTTCCATTATTTACCTATTTATGTTTTTTTGAACTTGTATATTTTACTAAAGTGGAAATTCTGTCCTTATTTTAATTACACTGACCCACTGAGTAAATCCCCATCTGATCAGAACTGCCTTTCAAAACACTGAGACGTTTTAATAATTTCTTATAACATTAAATAACGTCCTTCTGCGAAAAGGAATCGCACTAATACTGTATATTGTACATTCAGCAGGGTTTGTGTCACTACCCCATGCTCATGAGCGATCTCTTTTCAGTAAACACGACGTTAATTGTTAAAACAACAGGAGGCATTTGCTTCTTTCCCCAGTGGGTCGTAAAGTTTATTAGAGGGCCTCGTCATAAACTCGCCCTCACCACAGTAACACAAACACGCTCGGGGAAAGTCAATACAACATCATCTACACGGACGGACTTGTTCGAAGAAGACATTAGCGTCCTTCCATTTAACCGCTCAAACAAAAAAACATCCAAAAACTTACATCACTAAGCTGGACATGACGAAAATCTGGAGATTTGTTCTACAGTTAAAGATTTTTTTCAGTCCATTAAAATAAATAAACTACTAGTGAAACTATATTGTTAAAGAGGAAGTGAAGGATATACCTATATTTTTGTAATATAATTTAATTTTACAGTTCTAAAAAACGTGCGTTTCGTTGTGAAAGTCGTGCCTCGGACGCCGGCACGTGCAGGATCTGCTGCACTTCACGTCGATTACTGCTCAGTCCTCATACAGCACCGTGTTTATGGGGCAGTTTTACCATAAACTCTCATTTACAATATACTAACTGCCCCCCTAATATCCTCTATATTGGTGAGATTTATTCTGAATAAACAGTGCAGCTGTAAAGCAATAGCAATCAGAATGCAGGAGTCGTGTGGAAATTAAGGTTCAAGTGGCCGTGGTGCGTTACGGCTTTATCATGTGCACCGCTGGAATCCGAGCACAGATAACGGAACACACACTGCCATTTTTACACACTTTAACAACACACATTCTTTATTACAATATCCAAAAAGAAAAGAATACTTATTAAATGATTATAATAATAAGAGTATTAATAGCAGTTAATTAGTAGCAGTTGCACTAATAATAGCAGTCGTGATAATACTTTAATACTACATTAATTTTACACTCGTAGAAATAAAAAGGTCAAATCTGGAACCAATAAAAGTTCTATGTAGAGACTGGGATATGACTAAGAACCCTTTTGAAACAAAGACTCCCTTAAATCACCCTTTTAAACAGTGAAGACAGGAAGAGACAGGAAGAGACAGTAGTAATGTTAGTATCAGTAACAGTATAGTAATAATAATTCACACTAATTCTAGCGCTGGTTTTAGTACTACAGCATTAGCAGAATTATCAGTGGTACTAATATTAATAATACTACTGCTACTACTGAAAATACTACTAAAACCAGTGCTACAGTTAGTGCTAGTGCAAGTGCTACTACATCTATGATAATACTATCAATACTACTAGTCAAGTCACGTGGCTTTATTGTCATCTCAGCCATATGCAGCTGGTTAGTACACAGTGAATCGAAACAACGTTCCTCCAGGACCAAGGTGCTGCATAAAACAGCACAGAACTACAAGAGACTACACAGTACTACATAAAGTGCACATGAAAACAGCATAAGACAGTACAATAACTACTAAAACCGTACAGTAACTACTAAAACCGTACAGTAACTACTAAAACCGTACAGTAGCTACTACACCAGGACAGGGGGCACAGAGACAGCGCAGCGCCGACCAGTACACGGTACCAGTGTGAAAGTGTCAGATATAACAGTAGTGCAAAATAATAACAATATAATAAAATGCTGTGAATGTAAACATAACATACTATGACACAGTATTCAGCAGATGAGCTTATACCATATATGGGCATAGCAGTTATTGTGGAAACAGTCAGGTAGAGAGTGTAGCAATGACAAAAAAAATTATATACAATATTTTATAAATACTGTAGCAGCAAAATAAAATGCAGGTAGTGAATACAGAGATGTGCAAACATTACAGAGAGAGTGGGACGGTGTTCGATTGAGTGTGTGTGTGTGTGTGTGTGTGTGTGTGTGTGGTGTCAGTCCAGTTTCTGAGTGTTGAGGAGTCTGATGGTTTGGGGGAAGAAACTGTTGCACAGTCTGGTCGTGAAGCCCAAATGCTTCGGTACCGTTTGCCAGACGGCAGGAGGGTGAAGAGTGTGTGGGGTCATGAAGAGTGTGTGAGGGGTGTGTGGGGTCGTGAAGAGTGTGTGTGAGGGGTGTGTGGGGTCGTGAAGAGTGTGTGTGAGGGGTGTGTGGGGTCGTCCACAATGCTGGTAGCTTTGCAGATGCAGCGTGAGGTGTAAAGGTCTGTGATGGAGGGAAGAAAGACCCCGATGATCCTCTCAGCCGTACTCACTATCCGCGGAAGGGTCTTGAGATCCGAGAAACCAATACTACTAATACTAAACTAATACTACTTTACCTTACTGTTACTAATACTAACACTTTAGTAACAGTAGCACTAATACTAACACTAATACTGATACTGCTATTACTACAGTGTAGATAGGAGAAGCAATGACAGTAGGAATATTATTATTAACCACAATAGCAGTAATAGTATAAGTATTAGTAATATTATAATAAAGCTAGTAACATTAGTGCTAACTGTAGTGGTATTATTATGACTATTATTATTATTATTATTATTATTATAGCATTATCAGAAGCAACAGCAATAATAACGGTAATAATATTAACACTTCTATAGCTACTGTTACTCCTAACATGTTACAAATGCTAGTGCTATTACCTCTGATAACGCTATACTTAAATCACACCTTTCACACAGTGCAGATAAGAGGAGCAACAATAGTACTAATACTACTAATAATAGCAGCATTGGTCACTATAAGTACTAGTAATAATATCATGGTAGAGGTGTTGGTAGTACATACTAATACTACCACTCTAAATGCACTTTACTAGCAATATTAGTATCAGTATTAGTAGCATACTAGCAAAGTAACAGCATTAATATTAGCATTTGTAGTATAGAATTAGCAGCAGAAGCATTATCACTAATTGTAGCATTATTATTATTATTATTATTAGTAGTAGTAGTAGTAGTAGTAGTAGTAGTAGTAGTAGTAGAGCATTAACAGTATAAACAGCAGTAATAAAAGTTGTAGGATGAAATAATTACTCCTAGGTTTGGTGGTGAAGATAATAGAGATGTTTGCAATATTACTACTAAATAAATACACGTTACTAGCAATATTAATATTAGTACTAGTATAAACAGTGTAGTTTATTAGCACAACTGTAACACTGGTATTATTAGCATTAATAGTATTAGCATCTGTATTAATAGCATTAGTAATTGATAGTAATTGATAATTTTACTAATGCAGTTTGCATAATGCTAAACTGGAGGCTATACGCTTTTATTACTTGTTAGCAACATTAGCATCATTAGGATTAGCATCATATCAACCAGGAAGTGAACACGTCTCGGCTGATCGGTAACATCTGGGGTAGAGACATGGTGGGTGTTTGATTTCAGATTTGTCCAAACTGTAACATAACCACACACACACACACACACACTTACACACACACACACACTTACACACACACACACACTTACACACACACACACACACTCAGCCAAGATTCAGTTAAAGACTTTCACCCTTCACTCACCTCATTAACCTTTGCCTCCGTTGATAAATTTAAGAATTTCACCATGACCGTGCAGAAGGTGTGTGTGTGTGTGTGTGTGTAAAAGTGTGTGTGATGTTAAGTTCAAGTTTAGTACTGTGAAGTATATTTCACTCTCTGTGAATGATTGACTCGCTTTAATTGTAATATATTCTGTAAAATCTCACGAAATTACTATAAACTTTCAAACGGTAAAAACCACAAACAATTATTCACACGACTCCCACTGAGGGGGCGGAGTCACTCTCATCACCCCAAAGCTGATTATTTTCCTGTAACAGCATGTCCCCGAGAGTGTTACTCCTCTTACACCACAGCAACGTACCAACAATTACATTTATTTATTTACTATTAAAGAACAGCACATCATATTTTTATCCATTTATAGCTACATTTAATGTTGTGGAACAAGTTAGTTGCTGTTGTCGCTTAAACAGTCGTTCCCTCACCAGCGTCTCTTTATTCTCTCTCTTCAAGTTAATAACAATAATTAAAAAAATAAAATAAATAAACGCAGCTTGTTACCGAGAAACCGCAAAGAAGCGTAAACTCCTCTGTCCTGAAGATGTCGGAAAAGTTACAGCTTCACCTCTGACACTGGAGACTCCTTCCATAAATGTTACATAAACATCTCCTTACTTTAAGAAAACTTCATCACATCAACGATGAAGCGTTCGCTGTACACGTCCCTGTGAATGAGCTGTTGCTATGGAAACGATAACGTATCAGAACGAGCGCATTAATATAAACCTGCGCTACTGTCAGAGCTGCTGTTCTAGAAAACTAATCAACACCTTCTGACCAATCAGAGCGCAGGATTCAGCAGCAGCGCGGTGGGACAGTGTAGACTGTGTTTATTGTTTATTGTGTAGTGTTTAATGTCTGTATTTATTGTCTGGTCTCTAATCGTCGTGCCGTCACTCTTTCAGGAGAACTCCATTACATCTGTGTGTGAGGAGATGAGAGGAAAGACAGTAAAGTCGACATGACTCGAGTGTGTGTGTGTGTGTGTGTGTGTGTGTGTGTATCAGCTGACTCGGGGAATCCTGGAACATCATGTCATTACACTTCACTAATAAAGAGCACTGACTCGTTAAGGTCATTAGCCATATAGAGATAATATAACACACATATAGAGCTTCTGTTTTATACCACGTGACAGCCCCGTCGCTTATCTGCACAGATATTATTATTATTATTATTGTTATTGTTATTATTATTGTTATTATTATTATTATTGTTATTATTGTTATTATTATTATTAGTAGTAGTAGCATTACTGTCTTTTTAATTTTACACTTATTTCACAGCTTTAACTTACATGTAGCTTGCATAATGTTTTAAAAAAAATAAAAATCTATTAAATATCCTCTTTATTTCCTCCCTCTCATCAACACCAGATACATATTTATTTAAAGTCTTTATTATCTACTATTACATTTTGGTCTTTATTTATTTGCTTATATAATAATTGCATTTTAGTTTATAAAGTATTGAAACTTTTATATATTTGATTTACTTAATTGGGATATTTTTATTTTTGGCATTTTATTGCATTTTTTATTGTATTTTTTTATGTTTTTAAACAAAACAATTAAGATCTAGTTATTTCTCTATTTATGATCTAAAAAATGATGACGCAATTTATTAGCTACATTTTATTTTATAAAGTTTCTTTACTTTTACATTTCACTGTAGAGATTTTAAAAGTTCAAATAAAGAGCTTTTAATTTATTAAATAAATATTTATTGGTGTCAGCTCATCAAACCAGCAGAAGATCCGATTATTTCTGTCTGTAATAATAATAATAATTTCCCGCGGCTTTGCTTCATGAAGCTGGTGAATTATTTAGGAAACAAACGCGAGTGGAAATTGTGTTGAAGTGATAAAGTGAAGAATGCGTCATCACGCGCTGAGAAATAAACACACACCCGCTTTATCAGCATCCGCCCGCGAGACCTCAGCTACAGTCCTGAGTCTAGAGAAACTTTATTCATTTTAAATGTAAATAAAATAGGTGTTGTAGCTCAGGTGTGTGTGTGTGTGTGTGTGTGTTTCACCTGTCTGTGTCGTTGTCACCTGTCTCATTAATGATTGACTAAAGTAAAGCAGTAAAGGCTGGAGATTATGGAAAGGTTGATCATGTCACGGTCGTAAAGATCCCGCGCTTTATTGCTGCAGCGCTCTTTTACCTTGACACGATTTGCATGTTAGCCTTTGACCCTTTCTGAAGAACTCGCAGATCCTCACCTCACTGATCACCTCACTGATCCACCTTTACAAAACCTTTCCGTTTATTTACTTCACGTTAATTTTATTCACCGCAGGTCTGACGAGTAACTCCAGACGTTATAGCGAGCGATGTGGCTTTAACGTGAGTTCATCCGCAGCTAGACGTCAAGAAATGTGTGTTTGATTAATAATCTTATTCATTTACATTCATTCAGTCAGGAATAAGACGTTTATTCAATCCAACAGGGATGTTCTGGCTTCATTTGGAAATCACGTGAATATTTTTCTTGATTTTGTTTCAGGTGTTAAAGTTTACAGTAAAATCATTATCCCTTATTCATCAAACTTGTGTAGAAACGAGAAACGATCACAGGATATGACAAAAGAGTGGCGAATTAAGCACACATGACGAATCAGCTTCAGCTGTGTGGAAACAAGCCCCGCCCATTAGTCCCTTTTTTTTTGGGGGGGGGGGGGGGGACCACCGCCCCCCTTCAGAGGACCATCGAGGTTTTTTTTAGTTGTTTAGATGCGTCGCAGTGTAGTGACTGTGAAAACCAACACTAAAAAGTGCAATAAAAAAAAGACAAAAAACAAACAGACAAGACAAACAGAACGCAGTCATACAGAGACAAATACAGATAATAACGCCAGAGTAAAGAGTAAGATTCATATCAATTACAATTCATTAATAAGCTCCTCCAAAACTAGGGGTCGTGACCCCACGTGAGGTCGCTTGATTTACAAATGGGGTCGTGAGAGAAACTCATAATCTCGTCTTTTGTTTCATTCATTCATTTTACAAATTAATATTAAAAACGTTAACGATGGATTTTACGTACTAATATTTAAGATGTTACTGAGCGTGACATTCAGACCAGCCATGTTTAAATGAATGTTATTTTCCCTGTCCTGAACACACTTTCCTGTTCACTACACACACACTAGCGCGTGTCTCAGGCTGCGTGTGCACAGGGCGCTACTCTGACGTCACTGAGCGCGAGCACTAACCGCGTCTCCTGCTACAGTCAGTGTTTAAAAAATCCCTCAATTCGCCTTCAAACCTACAGAAAGCTCTGTTCTGAGTACCAGCCTTCTGGGTTTTCTAGATTAGTGAATACTTTTAAATGTAATCTCAGAGTTTTCGATTTGAGACTCACGGCTCATGACAACAATCACGACAACAGCAGCAGATCTCCAGAGAGACGCAGAGCTCGTCAGTGTGTTTAACATCGCTAAGCGTTTTACAGTTTCACTCGGAAACCTGATGGACAGCGATGTTTCGGCTTCATGCTACTGACTGCGGCTCTTAAACCTCCCAGATGTACAGAAGATGTAAAGAAGATCCGCAGCGAGTGTGAACAGTGTATGTGCTAAATAAGAACTTGAAATAAAACGTCTCTTAACACATTTTCAGCTGGGAAAAGGTGTGTTTATAGAAAAGGTGTGTTTTAATTTAAATGAACAGCATCATGCAGATGTTTGTTATGGAAGTCTGCTTTTTTTTTTTTTATAAAGGAGTAGAAAATTTAACTTCTTTATACAAAGAAAACTACAGAAAATGTAAATGTAAATAAAATGTAATAGAGAAAAGTGGGTCAGTTTCCCATCAGTGCTGAAGAGCAGAAGCCCTGAACCTGAAAAGTTGTTAAAAAAAAAAAAAGTTGTTATTTTGACTTAATAACTGTTGTTGTTGTTGTTGTTGTTATCTTGTTGTCGTGGTTCAGGGCTCGTGCAGTGGAGAAACAGCGACACTGGTGAACATTTACATGAATAACTGAAGCTCCGCCCCTCATCGTCTCCTATTGGACTCCTGCGGCCATCTAAATAATAAATCACTCATACAGTAAACACAGAAACAGAACATTATAAACTAAAATAAAGCCTTTTACAAAAGCTGGGCAAGAGACGGTATCTGTATTATATCTTATATAAAAAATATTATTATAATATATTAAATATCTTATTATGTAAATCAAAATATAAACGTGGACATAAAATTGTACATTTAAAATATAATTATATGTATATAGATATTTTTATAGTTATAGTTTTATATATATTTAATTTAATACATTTATTACCTGTTTATTTGATTTATTCCTTTAACTATTTATGGCTTTATGAGGAAGTTGACTTTAACTGTGTTCTTCTGCCACCTGCTGGCAGAGAGCGGAACTGCACTGTAGGAAATTTCAGTGTGTGCTTGTCTCTCTCACTCACACTCACACACACACTCACACACACACACACACACACACTTTATAGACCACCTTGTGTGAATAAAACAGTGATTTAATAGAATGACAGTAAAGTGAACAGGAAGTCTTGATTGATTTGATGAGCACAAACTCAAATTTCTCAGTTGTGTTGTTTATCAGTCTCTAGAGGACTAACTGGAGCTGTTGAATAGACTCTTAAAAAGGAGAAGACTAAAATATCATCGGTATGATCATCTTCTTGAGCAATTCTCTGAGTTAGGTTTGCGACAACTAATGATAGTATCAGAAATCAGTAATAGTTTCCATCTATCGCACTGGCTGTTAAGGTGGAGGAGTTAAATGTCTGTGGGAAAACGTGGTGTCATCTTTGAGATCGACAACAATAAATTGTGTTGTATTTCATAATCTGTGTTTCCTTTCAGCTTGTTTTGTGTCTTGAACCTTCATAGCCGTAATGCTGTCTGACTCTGGAGTAAAACATCTTTCTCACATGTAACTTAGCTTCCCTTGTCCATGCTGCCACAAAGCAGCTTTACAGAAATAAATAAATTCAGGACATAAATTTTAAATATGTGAATTTATCCCTAATGAGCGAGTCAGAGGTGATGGTGGTGAGGAAAAACTCCCTGAGATGATATGAGGAAGAAACCTTGAGAGGAACCAGACTCAGAAGGAACCCATCCTCATCTGGGTGCAACAGATAGTGCGATTAAATAAATAAATCCCTTCTATAAAGACAAATAGTGCAGTTGTGTAACCAGTAAATTCATTACAGTTTTCACAAGAAGTCCGGTTTGTTGAAGTTATCAAATTTCCACTGATGGAGACTTGAGGACAAAACTGTTCGTGGGAATCGCAGCCCTAAACTATCATAGCAACTGTAGTCCTAATGCATTGTAGCATAAATGTTCATATCAATTGCAATCCAGAGCCATCTTCATGGTTTCTAAGTGGTACGATCCACAGTAATTACATGTAACTTTAGGCTGTCTGTGTGGGCCATCTTCATCAGCAGCGAGTGATTTCCAAATGATGAGAACTCCAACCAGAAGTAGGGCATCAGGATGGATCAAGCAGGTCCAGAGAGCAGAAGGGGTCAGGATCACTGGCATCTCAGGAGTAGCATGTGTAGTTTGATAGAGAGGGAGAGCGATGGAGAGAGAGAGGGAGAGAGAGATGGAGAAAGAGGGAGAGATTGTTAGGTAAGCTTTTGTCCTCTAATGGTTAAGCACAATATACTTTGCATGCAGAGTGCAAGCAGGGACT
>CM075017.1:24305792-24333172 GCA_037576675.1 Pangasius sanitwongsei | reverse complement strand
GTGACTCAGCTGTTCGGACATCTAAGGGAAGTTCATTCCACCACCTTGGTGCCAGAACCGAGAAGAGTCTCGATGCAGGTCTTCCTTCCTGTCTCTCTTTGTGTCTGTCTGTCTGTATCTGTCTGTCTCTCTGTCTGTCTCTCTGTATCTGTCTGTCTCTCTCTGTCTGTCTCTCTGTATCTGTCTATCTTTCTCTGTCTGTCTCTCTGTATCTGTCTGTCTCTCTGTCTGTCTCTGTATCTGTCTGTCTCTCTCTGTCTGTCTCTCTGTATCTGTCTGTCTCTCTGTGTCTGTCTATTTGTCTGTCTGTCTCTCTGTGTCTGTCTGTCTCTCTCTATCTGTCTGTCTTTCTCTGTCTGTCTCTCTGTATCTGTCTGTCTCTCTGTCTCTCTGTGTCTGTCTATCTATCTGTCTGTCTCTCTGTATCTGTCTGTCTCTCTGTCTCTCTGTGTCTGTCTATCTATCTGTCTGTCTCTCTCTGTCTGTCTCTCTGTGTCTGTCTATCTATCTCTCTCTCTGTTCATCTGTTTATCTGTCTTGTGTATATCTCTATACTCATGTCTAACACACTTCATATTTTTAATACATAAATCAGTAACATTTTAAATTAAGATTATGATTTTCAGTAAAAATGATTTATATAAACAGATATTACACAGTTTACTGTTCATTAATTATTGAGCGTAGAGCGTTAGTAAACACATTAATTAAGTAATTTGAAAAGAAAATCCCATTTTCCCTGGTTTTATTCGTTTTTTAAAAAATTATTAATTAAACTTTTATGTTTTAATGTGAACCCTAAATATCAACACGTTATATAAACTGCATTTTAAACTTAATTTTAATTTAATTAAAAGACGTTATTTAAATCGATTGATTAAAATGTGTGTATTGATGTAGAACTGTATTGAATTTTATTAATGAATAATATTAATAAATTATTGTGAGTAATAATTGAAGTGAAATACACTGTTTAACTAAATAATTAAAATTAAATAACTAGAAAAAATGAAGGAATGAATTTATTTATGAGTGTAAATTTGTTTGTGTTTCCGTAGCGACGGTGTGTGATGGACAGTTCCTCTTGCTGGGGCCGAGTGGATCCTTCCACAGTGATAATTTCCCCCAGGATTATAACAGTGCTACAGTCTGCCGCTGGATCATACGGTATTCTCTCTCCCACACTCCTCCGGGATTTTCTCCTTCTTCACTCACTGTCTCTTTCCACTTCATCTAAACACAACTTTACACTTTAACAGTTTCTTTCATCATCGTCCCGAATCTCGTCGTACTGATAGCGATATATCGCCGTAATCACATCATAAATTAATCATCCATCTGTGCTCTGAATAAAGGGTTTGTGCTCCTTAATCTGTAACTCTGTTATTAATATTAAAAATGACTCATTTAGTTTTCACCTCCTTGTCAGTGTTAATGAAGGTCTGGGCATAAAGATCGGCTTCGTGACTTTTGATACGGAGCAAGAATTCGATACTCTGAGAGTGTACGAGGGAACTGGAAGTGCGAAAACACTGCTGTGTGAGTTTATAGACTATTTTTCAGCTAATATGATTACGCTAACATGCTTTACACCTGTCGGCTCATTTGCATAATCTTTATGAGTATAATTATGATTTAATTTAAAAATAGAAGAAATAGTGGAATAGCGATTGGAAGAAGCTAAAAATACAAACAATAGAAAGTACTTTGAGCTCCCATGTGTTCATCAGCAGTAATATTGTTAGTGTGATTGGTGTTTTATTATTTTTAAAAAATAAAAGTCATTGCACTTAAACAAATATGTAAATACAAGATGGTTTGTTTATTTCTTATTTAAAAGTAGCATCAATTTCCTCACAGATTTGCTTTCAGGCACAAATCCCTGTATTTCGTGTTTGATAAATGTTAAACGAATGATGAGTTAATGAGTTAATAATCAGTGTACAGTAGATATGAAGTAAGACGTGACTCAGTGTCCCGTGTCCTCCTCAGACTCGCTGTCAGGTTCGTCTCCTGGAATTGTTTGGATTATTTCCCATGAGGCCACAGTGATGTTCATATCTGATGTCATGAACAACCAGCGAGGCTTTAACGCCACGTACCAAGCGGAGAACATCACACACCTCAGCAGTATGTCACAAACCTGTACACTCATCTGTACACTTCTGCACTTTATACCTTCAGTTAATCCCCGTTATCAGCTCGAGATAAACACTTCATGCACACTTCATGATGAAAAAGGCCTCACTGTGTCACACACACAATTTCCTTTTAAACATTATTTTGATGTGTTTCGGTCCTAACAGGTGAATTACTCATGAAGAAGTGCATGATCATGCTAGTGAGTCGATATGAGTGTGCAGCGTGTGAAGGAAAATGATTTTTACACATTATTCTCTCTTCTTTGAATAATATTGCACTTAGCTAATCTTCAAGTCCTGTATTTATCATCAGGCTTATACGCTTGTCGCTATGGTTACGTCTTAGCCATTTCATGCTCTTTTCATTAAAACATTTCCACACCGGAGCAGGTGTGAATTTATTTTTCTTGTCCTAATGTGTTGTGCTAATGAAGTGTAAGCGCAGGCCTAGCACAAACCGCGATTCATGCTCGTTGTCATGGTTACATGGCATCTCAATTGAAACCTCCAGCCAAATGAGAGCTTTTTCTGTAGGTGTGGAATAAAATACAGTAATTATGATTTGGTTATTTTGTCTGTAGCATTTGGACCTGATGCTGAGATGAATAAATGAACTGAGTGAGTAAACAGTGCGCTTCTGTGTTCAGATGAGGTGAAGATAAACTGCTCGTTTGAGGAGGGGTTCTGTTTCTGGAGACACGACCTTGTTGGTGATGGAGAGTGGATGAGGAAGAACGGAACTTCTTTTCCTTTGCTGAACGGGCCGAGCTTCGACCACACGTTCGCTAACGAGTCCGGTAAACTTCCACATCTGTACTCCATCCAAAACGATTTATTTCAGCTTTCCATCATGTGAATTCTGTCCATCATGACTCCACGTTGGCCGTGTCCCAAACCACACACGTTTTCTAGGGTACTACATCATAACGCCGGTGAGTCCCGGAAGTTGGGAGAAGATTTTCCGTCTCCGCAGCCTCCCATTGGATCCCGCAGCAGAACTGATGTGTTTGAGATTCTGGTTAGTGCCGTTCCTTTTCTGTCTGTTTTTCTCTAACGAACACAAGCACTGAGCTTATGGCTAAATATTAAATATAATGTTAAATATGTTAAAATATTAACCAGTGGCACTCGTGTTTTGCTCTTTGAGGTATCACATGTACGGCGAGGAAGCCCGGACTCTCACGGTAAACGCGGAGAGGGACTCGAACGTCACGCTCCTCTTCCAGAAAGAGGGAAACTACGGCAACAGCTGGAACTACGGACAAATTACCATAAACGACACGACCAATCAAACAGTCAGTATAACAATCCGAAAATTAAAAATAAATAGTTTTGGATATAATTTATAGTGATGTCACAAGAAGCTTTATTTCCAGCTTCAGCAACATTTTCTGCTGCATGATTTTAAAACATTTTTTTTAAAAAAGGTGTAAAACTGAACAAACTGATTTTTGTGCTTTGAAGTTTAAGTTTGATATAAAAGTTTTTACGTCTATAAATAAAGTCAACTGGAATCTTCTTCTGCAGCTGGAAAGAAATCCAGAAATTAAAAGAATTAAAAGTTGCCTAAATATTACTGTACACATTTTAATAACGTTCCTACAGCTTTTTGTTTGTTTGTAAAATTTATGTATTTATTTATTTATTTATTTATTTATATTTGGGGCTCATTCTCAGAGAAATTAGATTGAAATAAAATCGTGAAGTTTCTCATCCGCTGCCTTCTCCATCAGTGAGTCAGAGAAATGCAGCTAAACGTTATAACATTC
Source organism: Pangasius sanitwongsei (assembly GCA_037576675.1). NCBI lineage: Eukaryota > Metazoa > Chordata > Actinopteri > Siluriformes > Pangasiidae > Pangasius > Pangasius sanitwongsei. The sequence continues at coordinate 24,329,262 of CM075017.1, read as the reverse complement.
TTTATAAAGACTTTATATAAACTTTATAAAATTCACTTCATTTTCATGAAATAAGTTTAGAGCAGGAAAATGTTCAGTCTCATCCGCAACTTTATTTCCATCCGTCATCGATCATCTCGTTTCAGATCGTATTTGAAGCGCGAAAGAGTGGAGGCACGAGGAACAATATCGCACTGGATGACCTCAGCATGACCTCTGGGCCGTGTGGACCGGCGCCACCGGACCCGACCACCGTCCCAGTCCCGACCACGCCTCCTCCAGGCCCGGGTACCGCCCTCTGCGTTTACATTCCACTCTGCATTCTAGTGCAGGAGATCACCTGAGGTTCTTCATCAGTTCTGCTGAGCTCTCTCTCTCACACCTCTGATGTCTTCACACTCGGCTTAATTCTGACATTTAACCCTTTCATGTTCTGTGTCCAAACTCATACACCGTTACTTTAAGGCTATTTTTTGGGATGTAACTCACCTCTAAACCTCTCCAGTGTTATAAACACCTCATTACGTGTTGCTCCTCCCAATCCCACCTCACACGCAGCACGTCTCAGCGTTCCAGTAATTACTGCATTCCCTAAACATAGAGTTAAATGAACATTTCCTATCACTGTACACATCCTAGGTTTTATAAAGTGTTCTGTGATACGTTAGGTCTAAATAACTTGCAGATATTTTCAGTGTTAATGTTTTAACCCTGTTTAAGCACCAATAATAACTTCTGTCTTCCTCTTTTCTAACCCTGACATCGCTCTGCTTGATTAACCGTTATGTTTCTCCACTACAGCTGATTGTGGAGGTCCGTTTGACCTTTACGAACCAAACTCGACCTTCAGCTCACCAAATTATCCTCACGGCTACAGACACGATGCATCATGTGAGTAATTCTGTAAAACTAATAAACTGCAAAACACGATACAGTGTCAAAAAATACTGAATTTTACACCACAGCGCTGCTGAATCCTGCGCTCTGATTGGTCAGAAGGTGTTGATTAATTCTCTATAACAGCGGCTCTGACAGTAGCGCAGGTTTATATTAATGCACTCGTTCTAATACGTTATCGTTTCCATAGCAACAGCTCATTCACAGGGACGTGTACAGCGACGCTCCACTGATAATAAACTGATTTAAAAAATTAGTTGATGTGATGAAGTTTTCTTAAAGTAAGGAGCTGTTTATGTAACATGTATGGAAGGAGTCTCCAGTGTCAGCGCTTTGTAACAGTCAGAGGTGAAGCTGTAACTTTAAGTTTTCCGACGTCTTCAGGACAGAGGAGTTTACGCTTCTTTGCGGTTTCTCAGTATCATGCGGAACAAGCTGCGTTTATTTGTCTTATTAACTTGAAGAGAGAGAATAAAGAGACGCTGGTGAAGGAACGACTGTTTATAGCTGCTGTAACGTAAGCGACAACAGGAACTCACTCGTTTCACTGATGTTCCACAACATTAAATGTAACTATAAATGGATAAAAAGTAAAAAAAATTGTATCGAGCAAATACATGTTTTATTGTTTTAATGTTTTATTCCCCTTTTATCACAACAAAACACTTATTGTTATTGGAAAACAGTTTTTTCTCACTGATGGAATAAAAGGAGCGTGTTGGAATTTTCGACCGAATGTGTGCGTGTGTGTGTGCGTGTGTGTGTGCGTGTGTGTGTGTGTGTGTGTGCGTGTGTGTGTGTTTGCTCAGGTTTGTGGATTTTACACGCTAAACCAGGGCAGAATATCCAGCTGCATTTCCAGGACTTCTCTCTAGAGGCAGGGTACGACGTGGTGGAGGTTCGCAACGGAGTCGAGCCGCGTTCGACTTTACTGAGTGAGAAAAAGTTTCAAATCTCCACCATCCACTCCGTCCTTTCAGCAATTTGTTTACAATCTGTATTAATTTAATATTAATTAATCTGCTGCTATGTAGGATACCAATCATGGGAAGTCATATTTTATTATAATAATAATAATAATAATAATATAGTCCCAAATGTATTTCCTGGCGTTTAGCCCGTCCTCATTTCATATGATGATCATTTCTTTACTGTTTGCTGTGATTTATGATTTATGTATTTTATATTTGTATATGTTTACTCTTTTTTTTTACAGTAATTAAACAGGATAAATACTGTGGTTTACTGTGATATCGATTATTCGCATGGATGCTGTACATTTAACGACGTTTATTTTATCATCGCTTCCCAATGTCTCATTTTCAGTTTCCTAAATTTCTGAGTGTGTTACAGTGTTTCCCAGTAATATGAAAATTAAACATATATACACTTAAGAAAAATATTTTATTATATTATTTAATAGTATTTTATTATAATATTGTGATTTTGCTGGTGGTTCTTTTGACATGTTTATATCTTGTGTCTTATGGCTGTTGTTTTTGTGTTGTTTTCTTTTTCTAGACTTTTTCGCATAGTAGTTATTATTATTATTATTATTATTATTTAAACACGTTAATAACCCACTCATAAGAATAATGCCGTCAGTAATACAGTGTGTTGCTGTGTTACCTGGTCTCACAGGTGTGTTAACGGGCGAGCGGCATTTTCCTGACCTTTTCTCCACGACCTCTGAGATGACGGTGATTTTCTTCTCCGATTCTTCCGGAAGTGATCGTGGATTTCTCGCTAATTTCAGCACGGGCTTCAACCTCGGCCAGCCAGGTAAGAAAATAAACATCATAATAAATAAATAAATAAAATATAAATAATGAATTAATGAAAAAATGCTGAAATTGAATTATTTTTGTTAACACAGTCTGAATATTCTGGTCAGTCAATCCATTTTATTGATTTTAAATCCAGTATCTTTTTAAGTCACTGTGTTCAGGTCTAAATTAGAACGAGAAAAGTTTTGAATGAAATGTAAATGTGACGTAGGAGCGAGACTTTAACTCATTCGTTTAATTAATTCATTGATTTAATTAATCAGTAAGTGTTTAATTCTACGATCAGATGGAGGTGTTTCTGAATAACATACAGTATAGAATTTCATTTACTTGGAGGAAGTAAAATAAAAGTAAACTCTTTAACGCGTCCTGCAGAGGCGTGTCAGGCTGATGAGTACCGGTGCAGATCCGGAGTGTGTGTCGCCGCTGCCAGTGTGTGTGACGGCGTCAGTAACTGCCCCGACGCTTCAGACGAGGCAAACTGCGGTGAGTTTACACTACCCATAATGCACTGCGGTGAGTTTACACTACCCATAATGCACTGCGGTGAGTTTACACTACCCATAATGCACTGTGGTGAGTTTACATTACCCATAATGCACTGCGGTGAGTTTACATTACCCATAATGCACTGCGGTGAGTTTACATATTATATTATATTTGTATTTATATTTCTATTATAAATTATTATTATTATTATTTACACATTTATTCTGTTTGTATTTCAGTGCGTTTAACAGGAGCGGATTTTCCCGGAGCTCCTCGTTTGAAGATTGAGATTCAGAGGCGTCTCTACACGGCGTGTTCCTCTGACTGGAGCTCTCACGCCTCCACATACTTCTGCAGATATTTAGGCTACAGGTGAGGAGTCAGATCCAGATGTGCACCTCATATAAAGCATCATAAATATAAATATAAACATAAATATAAATATAAAGCACTATTAGTGAGCGGTGCTGCTGTTGGAGACCTGCTGATCTGCCACACTTACATTTTTCCTTTATTCCTGAATTTATATTTATATCGATGGATTTTAGTTCTTGTACATATTTAATTGCTTTAATTATTTAATTTTTTCCCAATCAGTCCCACATTTTATTTATTACATTTCTTTTCAGATGTACTTGCTCTCCTTCCTGATAAATGTCAGATCTATTTATATTAATTATATTATTAAAAAAAACCCAATGTATTAATTAAACTGATGAATTAAAATGTATGAAAATAGCCCTATAAATGTATTATTATTATTATTATTATTATTATTATTATTATTATTATTGTTAGATCTGTCATTATGGAAAACTTTAATAAACAGACTTTGTGCTGCTGGTTAATGTTTATATTTTCCTGTAGATCAGGAAACGCTTCGTTCGTGTCCGCTCTGGGGGAAGAAGCTCCCTTCGTCATCGTGTCTCAGGCTGCCGACGGCTCAGTGGATGTGAAACCCAGGTAAAAAGCCCTGTGTGGAATAAAAACTGTTTAAATTTATGATAAAGTAACAATAAAATAAAAATAAAGGTGCAGTATTTGTACTGGGGTTGGTGTAAAGGGGCTACAGCAGCTTACCAGGACTTTTATTTTCTTTTTAATTTGGCATTTAATTGAAACTCCTTCCTCTGTTTTTTATTAATAGCTTCATTGTAGGTTTATTTCATTATACTGAAATTCTTTTACTTATTTTTTGTTTTTACTTTAAGTGACAAATGTCCCAGTGAGAAGGTCGTATCGCTCCACTGCGATAACCAACGTGAGTAACTTTCAGATAATCAGATACCTTTAATTAAAGTTAATTATTATTATTAAAATCAGATGTGTAATTTTGAAAGCCAGGTGAAAATGTAAATTAATAATATAACGTTGCAGCGTGTGGAAAGCGGAAGGTGGTAATAAACACAGAGTCGGGCTCGTCCGTGAGTGAAACGAGTGAAGGTGTGGAAGGGCGGATTGTGGGAGGAGAGGACGCGGTGAAGGGGGCGTGGCCGTGGATCGCCTCGTTACGCTGGACAGGACGCAGCGTCTGTGGAGCCACGTTAATCGACTCGCAGTGGCTCGTTACGGCCGCGCACTGCGTTTACGGGTCAGACAAAAGCTCATTTCACTCTTCCAGCAACTTAAATAAACAGAATTACATGTTATATATAAATAAATACAGCCGAGCTCATCGTGAAGCCCTGATGATTATAATGGTAGCATCAGTACTTTCTGTTTCGCAGCTAATCGTTTTTGATCATTAACTCCTGCAGGAAGAACATTCACCTGTCCAACTGGAACGTGATTTTGGGTCTTCATGCTCAGTACGAGTCCAACACTTCAGACAGACAGAATCATAAAATCGACCAGATTATCATGAACCCGAGCTACAACAAAAGAACTAAAGACGCAGATATCGCACTCATACGCTTACAGAACAAAGTCAACTTCACAGGTAACTATTTCATCACACCCTTTATACGCTCCATCATTACGCTCCTCGCGCGGTTTACTTCCTCTCAGGGTCATATTAAAGTTCAAAGCGTTTACTGTCATGTGCACAGTGAGGAAAGCAAGTTTCCCTGTACAATGAAATTCTTTCTTTGCTGTCCACATTGAATACCAAGACAAGTGCAAACTGTACAAATAAAGTTTCAGAGGTAGTGAAAAATTAATGAAACATGACGATGTTTTTTGGAGATCAGCGAGTTCAGATCCTCCACTTCACGGTTTGGAAATGTTGGAACATCATGGCTTTGTTTCTCCTACAGGACTCACTCCTTCATTATCATCAGACCAAAAATTGCATTCTTATTGGATAAACGTAGCAGAAACAATAATGCAATAATGTAAAAAAGAAAACCTCCTCAAAGCACTGTCATGGCTGACAGTCTAGCGTTTGAGACGCTGGGTTCCTGGGTCAACAAGGGCGGAGCTTAAATTAAATTTGATCAACCAATTAAAACTTGATCATATGACATCAACATCTGCCTTTCTTTAGCATAAATGACTCGCTAAGCTAAGATTTGCTAAGCTAGGCGGCTACCTAAAGTAGGACTGTGCTAGCATTAGGCAGATAGCCATAGCTTTCGGTAATTAGCTAGCCAGTTTCATCAGAAAGCTTGCTAAAATTAGCGATAAAAGCACAAGGCACGTTTGCTAGCCTGATTGTGGTGATGTCATATGATCAGGTTTGTGATTTGATGATCAAATGTAAATGAATCTTCATCCCTGTTTAAGCCAGGGAAGCTTTTCACTAAACAAACTCGCAACGTGAGAAACAAAACAGCTGAAGTTTACGTAAGAACACCGACGAGACCTGAGTTCTGAGTCACTTGTAATCACAGTATTGGTTTGTGGTTATTAAATAATAAAAGAATAAAATAGGAGCAGCTGTTTTTATCAGACTCAGACTTCTGAACAGACTGCACACAGACCAAAAGCTGTATATCTGACGAACTGATAAGCATTTTAAAACCTGGTTTTTTAAACAATCATCATATAAATGTTATTTTTGTCAGACTACATCCAGCCGATCTGCCTGCCGGAGTCCGATCAGCAGTTTGCAGCAGGAAGAAAGTGTGTGATCGCAGGCTGGGGCTCATTAACTGAAGGAGGTCCGTCACTCAGGGTTAAAAATATACTTCATGGCCAACAAACAGCAACAGACCTAACAATCAACCAATTACAACAATCAACCAATTAGAGCAGAAATGTATTATTTATTTAATGATATATAATCTGTTTTTAATTCCTGTTAAATCACAAACCAAAACTCATGTTTTAAACTTTTTTCAGGGATTGAACTTTGTGTAAATATATTCAGTTGCAGGTAATAAGGTAATGCATTACTGTGTGTGTGTGTGTGTGTGTGTGTGTGTTGTAGGTGTTGTAGCTGATGTATTACAGCAGGCCGTGTTGCCCCTCATTAATAACAGTGAGTGTCAGGCGAGACTTCCTGAATACAACATCACTGAACGGATGGTGTGTGCGGGATACCCTGAGGGCGGAGTCGACACCTGTCAGGTGTGTGTGTGTGTGTGTGTGTGTGTTTTACCACATTTTATGGCTGGAACAAAGTGTAAGACATTGTTGAGATTGAAGGGAAGATGAATTTTTCTGTGTATCAGGGTGACTCTGGCGGGCCGCTGATGTGCGAGGAGGATGGTTTCTGGGTTTTGGTGGGTGTGACGTCGTTTGGCGTGGGCTGTGCTCGACCTGGACGTCCTGGAGTTTACGCGCTGCTCTCACAGTTCACAGACTGGATACTGGAAACTCGACGCCTGTACGCACCCTGGGACGGAGCGAGATGAGGACATAGTGGCAGGGACATTGAAAATATTGTCGATTTCTAAATAGTATATTGTTATTTTTCAGATGTAATCTTGATATTCATGCTAATGTTCAAATCTCACTGTACAGGAACAAGTTCTCAGTTCATTAAAGAACAGCAAATAATAGAACCCAAAGCTACTCTGATCAGGTGATTGCTGTTTTATTATTTACACTTGCAATCAAGTGGATCTAAATAAAATGAGATAAAAACTACTACACCTGTGATTGATGTCTGTTGTAAAGACTCATGTTGTGTCATGGTGCTTTCGTTCTAAAGCGAGAAGTGGAACTGATTACAGTACCTCAGTCTGTAAAGAACACACAAGAGCTCAAAGTTTACCTGATGTGCAAAACCTGCTGCAGGTTTTACCAGAGACAAAGCGAGGACCTGCAGCACTAAACCTGCTGTCCAAATCCACAGCCTGTCCACTGTAAAGTGCACTACTTAGGGAGCAGCACAGGAAGCATGGTGGTTTATTGGTCAGCACGTTTGCCTCACATGTTCTCCCCATGCTTCAGGGGTTTCCTCCGGGTACTCCAGTTTCCTTCCCCAGTCCAAAGACATGCGTTGTAGGCTGATTGGCATCTCTAAATTGTCCATAGTGTGTAATTGTCCCAGGGAAAGGCTCCAGGCTCCCTGCAACCCCGTGTAGGACAAACGGTATGGATAGATGGAATATCCAGCACATTCCCAATATCCCACAATGCACTAAAGTACTGACATTTGCTCCCTCGCTAGCTAACTTGGATAACAATCAAAGAATTTTTGCACTGTTTAGAAAAGTAAAATGATCAATACTACTAAAACTAATAATAATAATAATAATACAAAATAATTTCTGCTTACAAAGTTTCTAAAGAACTCTCATTAACAAGGTTGGATTTCCTGGATACAGAGAAGTGAGAGAAAGTGAGACACCTGGTTCACATCTAGAACAGATACCTGTTAGGACAGGTAAAGCAAGATGGCGGTCTTTACCACACAGTAGCATACTGAGTGCGACCCCCTGCGCAACACGCGGTTGGCTGAAATTAAACTCACTACACATGAAGGACAAACGGTGAAACATGTTTTACTACAATGCAATATTCAGTGAAAACTTTTTAGTTGTTTAGAAAAACCGAAATCAAAACACTACTGCATTTCTATGTATTTTATTGCGAACAGTGTAGCGCTGTGAGATTTAGCCACACCTCCAGGCCTGTAGGTGGCGGTAAACGCCTTGCTGTTGCTTGTCAAGTCAAAGAAGAAGAAAGTTCCCGTATGAAAACGCGGAAGCGCATCACAGCAGCAACGATGCTGCAGAGAAACTGTTTAAAAACTTTATACACTGCGCAAAATGTGTTATTAATAGTTTATATCACTACAGTTCTGATCGGTCATGGAAAACCGGGACTCTGTCAGGAAGATAAAGTTAAAATAAGTCCAGAAAGATGTATAATTTGGGGTCCGGGGCTGGATCCGCGGGTGGTGGTTCCGGTCCGCTATTTCTACATCCAGGCGGTGAATAAAGCCGGAGAAAACATCACCGTGTCCCCGGGTGAGAGCAGCAAACACCGCTAAGCACGTTTAAACACCTCTAAACACCTCTAAACACGTTTAAACACCTCTAAACACCTCTAAACATGTTTAAACACCTCTAAACACCGCTAAGCACGTTTAAACACCTCTAAACACGTTTAAACACCTCTAAACACGTTTAAACACCTCTAAACACCTCTAAACACCGCTAAGCACGTTTAAACACCTCTAAACACGTTTAAACACATTTAAACACCTCTAAACATCACCATGAGTTTAGAAACTTATCTATCTGTAAAATTATTAATTTACTTTTATTCTTTATGGTTTTCCACGTAGTTCGTAAACAGAATCAAGTCAAGCAAAGTGTGTAAATGTAATTTAGTATTAAAATAAAAATGTTTTTTGAATTAATAATACATTTATGAATTTATTTAAAAAACCTCTACTCTTTATATTTTCCCACACAATTCATTTTATATTTAATAATTTTTTTTGAATAAATATTGAATTTGAATAATTTGAATAAATGTATAATGTAATTAAAATATTTTTATTAAATAAAAAACTACCCAGTGGTTATTGCTCTCTCTGGTTTGTAATAAATTCTATTTATTTATATTCATATAGTAATTTATTTATTGTGTCAATTTCAAGGAGAAATGAAAGGTGACATTTTTATTTTACATATATGTATATATTTTAAATATTTATTTCTTCAGAGTAGGCAATTGACTTTAGTGTGTGTGTTTGTGTGTGTGTGTGCGCGTGTGTGTTTGCGTGTGTGTTTGCCCGTGTGTGTTTGCGCGTGTGTGTTTGCGCGTGTGCATGCGTGTGTGCGTGCATGTGTGCGTGCGTGTTTGCGTGTGTGTGTGTTTGCGTGTGTGTGTATCAGGTTCAGACTCGTTCCAGGTGAGTGTGAGCGCTCTCTCTGCACAGGAGCGAGTCCGTGTTCATGTTCCTGCGCCTCTGGACCGAAGCGACGGCTCCTTCCTCGTGAGGTTCCGGCTTTACTCGAGTGCGGTTAACGGTCTGAAGGTGGAGGTGTTTCACAAAAACACACCTGTGGCTCAGTCTCCGTACACACTGACAGGTGTGTGTGTGTGTGTGTGTGTGTGAGAGTGACACTTTAACACTCTGCACTAGAGCATGGTGTAAAATATCCCACACGTGTGTTTGATCCCGATCCCGAGTGTCTAAGACTCGTACAACTCTGAGCTGATATGAGACTGGCCTGGTGGGTGTGGCCTAATATTCTAATGAGCAGTTTGATTGACAGACTCCGCTCTCTGAGACTTTATCTGTTTGTTTGTGTTTAACATTTATTTGCTTATTTTACATTCATTTATTTTTCATGTTTGCATATTTGTTTATTTCATATTCATTCATTTCACTTTATTAGTTTGTTTATTTGTAAATAAAATCTGTGTGGGAGGAATGAAATCAGCCATGTGATTGATGTGGGTGGGGCTTACAGAAGCTTAACCCAATATAAGCTCCGCCCACTTTGTTAAAAAGCAATAAATTATGATGATGCTCATGTAGATGTTCAGGAGCATTATTATTATTATCATTATTATTATTATTATTATTATTATTAAACCCTCTGGCCCCGCCCCCTGCTGCAGGAGCGGTGTACTGTTCCTGGTGTTGTTATTATTATTATTATTATTGTTGTTATTGTTGTTATTATAATAAAACTCTCTGGCCCCGCCCCCTGCTGCAGGAGTGGTGTACTGTTCTTGTTGTTGTTATTATTGTTGTTATTGTTATTATAATAAAACTCTCTGGCCCCGCCCCCTGCTGCAGGAGTGGTGTACTGTTCTTGTTGTTGTTATTATTATTATTATTGTTATTATTGTTGTTATTATAATAAAACTCTCTGGCCCCGCCCTCTGCTGCAGGAGCGGTGTATCATGAGGACTGCGATTGTCCCGATGAGGACGCGGAGGCGTGGCAGAGTGTGATGAAGTGTCCGAGCGCAGATCCTCAGATCGAGCAGGATTTCGGCGCTTTTCCCTCCATCGAGCTGCGGCGAGCGAGACAGGAAGTTCCCTCGCGCTTCTCTAACAGAGGCGTCATTCACTACGCCATCATCAGCAACCGGCTGCACCGCCGCTCGCTCGGGAAATACACCGACTTCAAGATGTTCTCCGACGAGATGCTGCTTTCACTCACGCGCAAAGTGAGAGGTTTCTATACGTTTCACATCACATCGTCACAAACGCACTTCTGCCCTGCGGCTCTTCTGATTGGTCAGCTGTAAATCTGCTTACAGGTCCGTGTGCCCGACGTCGAGTTCTTCATTAACGTCGGAGACTGGCCGCTAGAGACGCGCAGAGTTTCCGACGTTCCCGGACCAGTTCCCATTATCTCCTGGTGCGGCTCGGAGGACACCCGTGACATCATCCTGCCCACCTATGACATCACACACTCCACCTTAGAGACGATGAGGGGCGTGTCCAACGACCTGCTGTCTGTACAGGGAAATACAGGTGTGTGTGTGTGTGTCAGTCATTCATTTATGTATATTTAAATTAATTAATTTGTTTATTTATTACTTATTCATTAATTTAACATTAATTTATTTTTTACATTTTATTTATTTTATTTTTTGGCATTTATTTATCTATCTTTTATTTAATATTATTTTTATATTAATTACATTTTTATTTAATATTTTTTGGCACTTATTTATTTATTTATTTATTTATTTGTTTATTTATTTAGGTAACATTAATTTAATTAACTACATTTCTTAATGGATTCATCAGTTTATGTATATTAAGTGAATATATGAAGTATATTCACATTCATTCATTTTATTTTGATAACATTTATTTCTTTATTTCACATTTGTTTATTAATTTTTTGTGGAACATTTCACTAATTTTTATTTTGACAATAATTGTTTATTTATTGTTTTATCTATCTATCTATCTATCTATCTATCTATCTATCTATCTATCTATCTATCTATCTATCTAACATTCATTTATATCAGTAGCAGCTTCTGTTTCCAGTCAAGTCTCAATGTGTGTTAAATAAAATATACTTTAGCGTGTGTGTGCGTGTGTGCGTGTGTGAGCTCGAGTGTGCGTGTGTGTGTGTGCGTTAGCTGTTGATTTAATGTTTAGCGCATTAGCGTCTGCTTGTTTATCAGAGGTCGTTGAGCTCTTGTTGTTGCGCAGGTCCCGTGTGGGTGAATAAAACGGAGCGAGCGTTCTTCCGAGGCAGAGACAGTCGTGAGGAGCGATTAAACCTCGTCTCCATGTCCAAGAAAAATCCCGAGCTGCTGGACGCTGGGATCACGGCTTTCTTCTTCTTCCGTGAACGAGAGAAGGATCTCGGGAAAGCACCGCTGGTCGGATTCTTCGACTTCTTTAAGGTGAACATGACCAAAAAATATTAAATAAATAACAATATATTATACAATAAAATGATTAATAATAATTAAATAAGACCGATGAAATGCTCACATAATCCTCAGATTATTCAGAGAAAATAAAACAGACTTGTTAAGCAATACAGAGAGAATTATTATTCAGTGTGTGTGTGTGTGTGCGTGCGCGTGTGTGTGCGTGCGCGTGTGTGTGCGTGCGCGTGTGTGTGCGTGCGCGTGTGTGTGCGTGTGCGTGTGTGTGCGTGCGCGTGGGTTCAGTATAAGTACCAGGTGAACGTGGATGGGACCGTAGCTGCGTACAGGTTTCCGTACCTGATGTTGGGGAACAGTGTGGTAATGAAGCAGGACTCTTCGTATTACGAACACTTTTACACACACCTCAGGCCCGGGTGCCATTACTTACGGCTCAAGAGAGATCTGTCTGATCTGATTGAGAAAATCCAGTGGGCGAAGGTGAGCAGTTACTGAGTAATTACCGTGTGATATACTGTGTGTGAGATACTTTATGTAATTAAAGCAGAAAGTACAGAACAGTACATGAAGCGGTGCCTGTGAAAAATACCTGGCCACGCCCCTCCCTGCTGGGCAGCCGTGTAATACTGTGTGTGTGTGTGTGTGTGTGTGTGTGTGTGTGTGTGAGACAGGAGAATGATGGTGAAGTGGAGGCCGTTGCGAGGGCGGGGCAGGCGTTGGTCAGAGAGCTGCTCCAACCTCACAGACTCTACTGTTACTACTACATGGTGCTAAAGGTAATGCTACTGCTGTTACTGCTAACATTACTGCTAACATTACTGATAACATTACTGCTAACATTACTGCTACTATTGCCTCTAATACCACTACTGCTATTACTGCTAATATTATTATTACTAATATTACTGTTTCTGCTAATACTACTACTGCTAAGACTGCTGTAACTGCTGCTATTACTACTGTTATTACTACTATTACTACTATTACTATTACTATTTCCTCTAATACCACTACTGCTGTTATTACTATTACTGTGTTCGCTATCACTACTGCTATCACTACTGCTATCACTACTGCTATCACTACTGCTATCACTACTGCTATTACTACTATTACTACTGCTATTACTACTGCTATTACTACTATTACTACTGCTATTACTACTGCTATTACTACTATTACTACTGCTATCACTACTGCTATCACTACTGCTATCACTACTGCTATCACTACTGCTGTTACTACTGCTATTACTACTATTACTACTGCTATCACTACTGCTATCACTACTGCTATCACTACTGCTGTTACTACTATTACTACTGATATTACTACTATTACTACTGATATTACTAGTACTAATATTAATATTTCCTCTAATACCACTACTGCTATGACTGCTGTTACTCCTGCTGTTACTACTGCGGTTAGTGTAAGTGCTATTACTTCTGCTTTTACTAATATTACTGTTAGTGTAAGTACTACCATTACTACTACTATTAATAATAATAATAGTAATAATAATAGTAATAATGCACAGTATATAACAGTAATAAAGAGTAAAAGGAAATGGAAAGAACGGTGATAAATAATATCTATAATACAGTAATTAATAGCGGTATATAACTGTAAACTGTAGCAGTATATAACTAAACTATAATAATAATTACACAGTAATAAGCAGTAATACATATTAATAAAGAGTAATAAAGTTTTTTGACTTTAAATTAAAAAGTGGTTCTTATTCTCCCAGTGTCAGGTTTTTTATTTATTTATTTATTTTTATTTATTTAACCTTTATTTAGCCAAGAAATCCCTTGAGATTAAATCTGTTTTTGGAGGGAGAGACCTGGCCAAGAAGGCACGCTTTTACAGAGTCACACACTTAAAATTCAAACACACGACACAGACATAAAAATAATCCAGAACGCGTGCTACAGAATGCAGTGACGCTCTTCACTTACACTCACCGCTTTAAACTCTCCCACTGTGATGAAGGGATTAAGCTGTGATGCGTTCTGGAGATTGTTCCATGACCAGAGAGCACAATAAACAAAAGCTTTCTCCTGATTTCAGAGAAAGTTTGGTGCTAATGCTGTAAATTTAGTTCTTAATTCTTAATTAGTCTGAGCCCAGAGTGTGCGTTACTGGTTTTATTATTGTTTATTGTTTTTCAGTGGTATGCAGATCGACAGGTGGATGAACCTGCTGTTCATCCTGAAATGGAGAGAGTGAGACAGCCGTCTGACCCCAGCGCGGCGTGCGACTGTCGCAGGAGGACGCGGGCGCGGCCGAGCGATGAGCTCTGACGGAGGAGGCGTGTGATCACCGGCGTCTGAGAGCGAGCGTTCCTGCAGAGAGCCTTCAGATACCTGTACATCCAGTCCACTGTGGGCGTGTCCCAAACCGCACGCCATGTTTACTACATAGACCACAGAAACACCTGCACCGTAAACACACAGGAACCTCGGACCATTTCCTTTTGCTGTTCCATGTGTGCTGATAATACGGTGGGTAAATCATGTCCTAACTTCATATGAAACACACACACGTGCGCACGCGCATACACACACACACACACACACACACACACACACATGCACACACACACACACAGTGATTACATTTTATAAGTGAAGATCCTTTCAGTGTATTATATTTTCTCAAAGAGAAACCAAGTCTGGCTTTTAAGCTGATTGTTTACTGTCCTGTACTGTAATAACTGCAACATCAGCTCTGTGTGTCTGTGTGTGTGTGTGTGTGTGTGTGTGTGTGTGTGTGTGTGTGTGTGTGAGAGAGAGAAATGATTTTACATTTACTGTTTACATTTCACAACAGAGCTGCTGAGATTCTGTCTGAGTTATTCCTCACTTTGGATCTGCCAACTGAATAAAATGACTTTTATCTCATATATTTTTTAAAATTTTTATTTAAATAGTTCTCAGTTTCATCTACAGCAGAAGAATGCTGTTTTTTTTTTTATCTGTTCTTCCTCTTTCCGTGTGTCCGAGAGCGTCTGAGCGAGGTGGTCTCGGTGCGCTGGCGTGAAAGTGATTCGACTCTGAATCGACTCGGCTGCAGGTTATTAAAGTGAATCGAATAGGATATAAAACAGGTGAAGAGAAAACATCTATAACGAAATACAACACACTTTATTTTTGTCGATCTTAAAGCTGCAGACTTGACGAACGTCGCGATAGTTGGAAATCGATCAGCAATTCCTGATACTGTCGTCAATCATCCCAAGACTGCTGCTCACACTACACACTTATTAGTTCTGTGGACATAGTGGAGTGATTTGGAACAGACAAGAGACATGGAAAAACCTGGAAAAACCTGGAAAAACATGGAAAGACTGGTTGTGGAGATGCGGGCAGGTGAGAATTGTCTGTTCTGCAAAGAGAACTGGAGGTACAATGCAAAGCAATGTGGCTGTTTGTATACAGTGTTGGAAAATCAGTGTGCGCTGGGCTTCATGCTAAACTGAGCCGAGGGCAGAGTTCATGACAGGAAGTGTATTAGCACAGTTTACATAAAGAAGGGAAAAAAGTTCCACCTTCGTGACACGATGTTGATTTGATGTTGACGTTCTCCTTTCTCTTACCTTCTCCTACATTTCCCCCTTTTTTCCTCTCCCTTTATTACACCTCTCTCCAGCCTCCTTTATTATAGATTCTGCTGAACGCCCTGCGAAACGTTTCCTCACGTTCAGCCTTAATGTCGTGTGTGTTGGGAAACAGAGCTGAAGTGTGTTTTATCCACACTGTCGCATGAACACGCCCCTCATCAGCTGAACGGCTCGTCATCTCGTCTGACGTCCGTCTCTGACATCTGTAAAGGAGAGAGCCGAGACTGCAGTGATTCAGTCTGATTAAATCTGAGTAAAGCTGATTGGACGGCAGAGAGGAGCAGCTCCGGTGATGAGGATGAGACCGAGCAGCGTTTCTCCGTCATGGACCTACGAGGATAAAGTGATTACATAACAAAGCTCATAGCCTACAGGCTGCACATTTGCCCAGGACCTATGAATATGCATGAATATGCAAATCTGGGAACGTTACTTTGACCTCCTGCAAATTACAGCAGCCTTATGTGGCTGACTTACTGTAGCTACTGCTCACATCCTCGTTTCCTCACGGATTTACTTAACTGCAGCCTAGAATATAATTCAGTGTTACCATGACAACCACCAACTGCTCATGGCTAACAGTAACTAAGTTAGCTAGCTAGCTAGCATCACACAGAGGTCTGATATTTTCTAATCATGGAAGTAAATTATTGGTCTTATGATGATTTTTTTTTTTAGGACACACTCTCACATGAGTTTGAAAGTTTGAGAGACTGAATAGCAGTGAGAGTCGAGCTGAACTGAACTGTAGTCCACCGTTTTTGTTTTAATCTAAAAGTTTTCACGAGAAATCTTTGCGAGATCGCAGGTTTGGTCTCTGATTCCAGAGCAATAATCTGAAAATCTGTGGGTTTTTTTTTTGTTTTTTTTTTTAAATTCATCATAAATCCTGCAGCATGATGTTTTTAATGACAGCCATAAAATCAGCGTTAAATCAGCGTTAAATCTCTCACATTTCCATTCTAAAGTATAATTGAAAGGTCTGTAGCACTCACTTCCTGTCTGTTTCTCTCCGCTGTTCCTCTGGGAGTGTCCTGCAGGGGGCGGTGTTGCTTCACGCTTCATCCTCTTTCCTTTCTGTGTGTTTTAATCATGAAGCCCTCTGAATTTTTAGATTATTTTTGTTCTCTCAGAAGCTGAAAGAGGTTTTTGATAAACCGGCTGAAAAGACGACGACGAGCTCCTCGTGCTTCAGAAACGTGACGACGCTGTTTGAAACGGAGAAGTGGAAATTTTACCCTTCAGAGAGAGAGAACGTGGAGGTACAACCAAAATCCAAGTCATTTTAAACCTTTACGTTATCACAGTGTCATTTATAGTGCAGTCTGTCCAGTTTTATTATTATTCTGTGCATTTTTTTTACATTTCCTGTACAACATGATAGAGGACATCATTCATGAGGCTTATATTTTTACTTTAATTCTGTTTCAATAAAAACATTTCCCAGTTCCTTTTTAGCTTTCTATCTAATCTCTAGGTTTCCCTTCTCCATATCTTTATGTATATTTATCTAGACATTCTGTGTTCTGTGAGATTTACAGAAAAATCCTGACCACACACACACACACACACACACAGGGTTTTTTATTTAACAATCTGCTGCAGTCACTGAAGCTGAACCGCACACATGCCTTGTTACACACAGCATATGGGATAAAGTGATATATAGAGAAAGAAAGATAAAAAGGGATAGAAAGATAGATATAGATGGATGGATAGATAAGATGAGAAAAGGCGTATGAACCCTTTGGAATCTGAGTTACTCATAAAAACGGGTTTTGATCTTCATGCATGTGAGAATAATCAGCAAACTATAGTACTGCTTTACTTCTGGTCAATACTGAATGTGTGTGTGAACCTCACGGCTAACGACTTCTCCAAATGCTAATTGGAGTCAGGTGTTCTGCTTAACGAGACGAGATGAGAGGTGTGGGTTGTAGAGATGCCACACCCTGTGGAAAGATATTAGAAGAATTGTAGAAAATACTGTGAAATTATTTCTAAAGACCTGCGCGTTCAAACAGTGTGAATTCGGTACTGAGTGGCATCCTGCAAAGATCACACCAAGATCACGACGTATCGTACTGAAGAGCTGAAAAACAAAAACAAAAACAAAACTGCAGCATAAGAAAGGTGAACACAGTGGTGTTAAAGGAAGGACCCCATGGAGGAAAAAAAAACAAAACAAAACAAATCCCCAGACTCCTGCACATCAATTCTTCAAAAGAACACCAGGATGAGACAGAAGTTTCGTCAGAAACGTGTAATGTTGTGTTTGGAGTCCTGCACACCAGCACTGAAACCTTCAGCTGTGAAGCATGGTGGTGGGTGCATCATGATGTGGCGCTGCTTCGCTCTGCATTTCAGTGGACTTTGTAAAATAAAACCGAATAAAAATTATTAGCTACTTGACACGACTCAAGCTGTTTGTAGTCTGAGGTAAATGTTTGTGCTGACGGTGCAGCTGAACGAATCACTGAGCGAATCTGAGTGAATCGTTTAACTGAACAATCAAATGACTCAAATTTTCAACTCTAATCCAAAACCAGCGTACAAAACACAAACATAAAAATAATATTCATTTTAATAATAAAGCTCTAAAAGTGCTTTACGGCGTGAAAACAGAGAAATAAAGACGCGAAAGGTCATCAAATATTAAATAGGCAAATAATGATAATGCAATAAATGATAATGCAATTAAAAATAGCTGTGACAAAGAAGAAAAAAACAATATAAAATATACAATTAGAAGTTTTAAAAAAAGAATAAAAATATGATCATTAAAATAAGATAGAGAGAATATAAAATTAAGTGCCAGGAAAAGCGAATAAAGCGTACGTCAGTTCTAAAAGGCGCGATTCAGTGTTTTGAGCTGTTTTTGTTTATGAGAATCAGAGACAGATTAATAGGCGTGTGAGTGATTAGTGTTTCAGGTCTTTAGTGGATGAATTCTGATGTGGGACGATTACATCCACTCGAACAGCGTCTCATCTGCAGGAACATGTGGCTGTTTTCTTCCTAGCAGAATTCGCTTGTCCCAGTTTTGTGTTTCTGTAAACACAGCATGTTGCTGATGTCCATGTGGAGACGGTCTGTTGGACACTGATGCAATGCGCAGTAATGTCGTCCCGTCAGCGTCTCTGAAGGAAAGTCGCAGTAGAAATGTTCCTCGTTTTGCTCTTGTCGAGCGTCGACATGTTCCTGAGTCCTGACACTTCTGGTACCGGGAGTTTTTTTTTTTCATCCAAATCTGGAATTTGTCTCATATTTAGCTCATATTTATAGTGCAGCTCATATATAGTATTTATTTATTTATTTAAATCGGAGAAACACCCACAGGGTGAGACAGTGGTGCTGAGTACATCTGATGGATTGCTGCTGATTTTCCTGAGTTGGAAACTTTCTGATCGTTTAAAGTTCACGAGCTGTGATGCGACGTTGAGGATTCTTGTTATCGCAGAACAACTCATGAGTTGTCATGAGACAGTAATTTTACTCGTACCGTCTTTCCTTAGCAACTTACCAGCACATCTGTGAGAAATGTTAACGTTTTAGTTCTTAGCAAAAACATTAGTGGTTAGCTAATCTATCTGGTGTCCATGTCCGTGTCTGTATTTCCCAGTTGCCTAGCAACAGTGTTCTCACCAACTCATAAGTGTCATTTTAAATGAAGTAGAGTAGAAGAAATAATAAGAGCAAATAATATTTGAGTTAGCAGTAAGCAGGCAGTGATAATCTCCCAGCAGATGGATTCAAATTCCTTCATTTCTACACAAAAACAGAGCCTCAGTGAGTTTATTAATGTTCAATAGTCTAAAATCGTCATGTCTAATGAACAGTGCAGCTTTTCAGCCAATCAGAAATCAGGTTTCAGGAAACCATTTTATACTGAAATATAATTAACCAAATTTTTTCTGTTGACTTCAGAGACTTAAAGTCGACTAAACCGTCTCTCTAAGGTCATCAG
This sequence comes from Pangasius sanitwongsei, assembly GCA_037576675.1. NCBI lineage: Eukaryota > Metazoa > Chordata > Actinopteri > Siluriformes > Pangasiidae > Pangasius > Pangasius sanitwongsei. Next base: position 24,309,798 of record CM075017.1, on the reverse strand, counting down.
ATATTTTCTTTATTTAATAATAAATCATTTATTGTAGTGTTTCTACATGAAATAAAAGAAATTAAACAAAAAAGATGCAGAAAAGTGTTGCATGGCCTTCATTTGCATATTGAACCTGATTGGTCCTCATACTTTATGACACAATAACACTTGCCTGTAATGTGAGCACTGACTCCAATTTTCCTCTCGGATCTTCAGCTGTTTTTTTAAAATAAAACAGAAAATTTGGGGAGTATTTTTTTTTTCTGTTTCATCCAAAAGGGTTTAAACTCATTGAAAGCTAAAGTTTAGACTTTAAAGGTTTGTCCTTGATGGTTTGAATGTTATTGATCTGTAGAGTTTTTCCGATGACGGATGGCGCGCGGCGGTTCAGTTCTGATGGATTGCTGTCCTGCTGAAGATCGGAGAGAATTAACACTGCAGCTGAACATCCGAGAGCTGCAACATCAGCATCATCAGCCTGTTTAACTTAAAGTGTAAATACCGCTGAGGACGGCAGTGCAGGACCAACGCTTTGCTATCTTTGCTGCCAGTGCGAAAAAGTTCGAGTCGTGACGTGACGTGATGCTCTGACTCTGAAATTAGTTTTTTTTTTTTTTATGCTCTGGTCCGGCTTTAACTGCTGACTCACTTCTGGAAATCAATGAGCTGTTTACACTCATACGACGTCTTAAATGGAGATAATTAAACCAGTGAGTGAATGAATAGTTTTTGCACCGTAGTGTACCTCAGCCTGAGTCTAGCCGGCGATGCAAATGTGATTCACCAAATTCTCCATTTATGGAAATCAGTGAAGTGTTTAAAATAAATATGAAGAAATAATTGAATACATTATTAGACGAGAGTCTTTGGCAACGAGGTGAAATCAGTACGATGAGGAGTAAATCTCGTAAAACAGAAATGGGGTTTTTTATATTTAAGCCACTTCACCACCAGCATTTAAAACTCTAATATCACACCGGAGACGCTACGAGACTCACACCGCGGCCTGGATGTGTAAAATTGCAAAGTAAAGACGTCAGATCCCCCCGTTAACAGAGATGGTTTGTTCCAGTTTGGACTAGATGGCATTCTTTACTCATCTTTGTGTTTTTTTTGTCCAGAAGGTGGACATTTTTGTGTTTGAAAGCTCTGTCTGTTTTCAGACTCGCTGTGTGACGACCATCTGGGTTTGTTTAGAATTTATTTTGTATGATTCTACTTCAAATCCAATCCAATCCAAACACACACACACACACAGGCACACACACAGGCACACACACACACGCATGCGCATCCACAGACCAAGACTTGTTTGTAATTTCACAGAAGAAGAATAAAAAGGTTAGTCATAATCTGTGTTTAAAGTGTCCATGTGGAACTGTCCGCAGCAGAAGTAGAGCATCAGGATGGGATTTTTCCCCTCGAGTCCCCTTAAGGGACGTTCCATTATTTTATCAGCATCAGTTCATTAGTTGAGAATCGTGTCGACGTCAGTGTAGACGATACGAGACAAGTTTCTTTATCAAATTCCAGGAAAAGCTGTTGGAAAAAAATGATGTAGCAGTGTAGAGCTCGAGTGTCACGGCCGGCAACGAGAACAACTGTAGATCAAAAAAGTTTTTATTAACAAAAATAGAATTTATAACACAAAATAACTCAACGTAAATAAAGAATACATAAATAACACAAGCGCAAAATAATAAAGGCACATTCCAACATAACATACAGGCTGTAAACGTAGGTAAACCCCCAGAATAACTAATACACAAAACAAACAGATAACACAAGAATAACAAGAAGCAACTGAAAATAACAGAGGGCCGGAAGGGTAGCAGAAGGGCCAAGCCAGAGAACCAAAAGCCTTTTTCTATTTCTCTACAGGAGTTTAGCATCACAAATACCTCAAAGTCCCGCCCCACAGCCGGCTAGAGTAGTACAGACCCAGAGGCACGGCACACTAGTAAAAGCTGGAGACATGAAGAGTTGGACATTGGACACTTTTTTCACTCCAGGGGTCACAGCTCAGTTACAGAGCAGAAGGGGCGGAGCCTTCAGGAGTGTAGTAGCGTGATCTGATCTGTCACTTCTTCAGTATTTAGTGCAGCACTTTAATTCTAGTGTTCAGTTTAAAACATTAGCATTACAAATATCCTCCATACATTACTCATCTCCACAGTGTCCTGCCTCAGAATATCCACTTTCACGCTCTAAAGGGACTGCGGACGTGAATCGATATCTCTCTGGTAACTTTTTTGTGACTATACTGTAATAATCACTTTGTGCAATATGAGCTGAGCTTCATGTGGCGTTTTTTCCCACAGAGAAGGAAAGAGAAGCTTTATAAAGCTGAGAACGGGCATACGGTATCTAAAGCCCTCACTGTGTGCCTGTGTGATCTGATTAATTACTCAGTCTCATGTGGTCACGCCGCCCGGCTGGGGTTTGCCTGGTTCTCCGTGTCCCGCTGTTTGTTTTTCCACGTCGTCCCTGCTTCACACTCCAGATATATTCCACTTGTCCGTGTTGTTTACTCACTCCAGCCCACGTTTCAGTTCAGATCTCACGGCATGTTGCGCCGTGTCCCTGCAGCACTTTTTCTCGCCAGCTTGGCGCTCGTTTGGTTTTGTTCTCGTTCTTGTTCTTGCTCTTTAGCTTCACTCTGATTAATGGCCTGACTCGCAGGTTGTGAACTCTGTGCTTTGGTATTTGACTCTTCTGGTATTGGATTTTCTCTCCTGAGATTACTGCTGGATCGCTATTTTATCAGCTCCACCCATCACACAGGTCACCGTGTAGGACTGTAGCCCAGCTGTTGCTCTGCATAAAGTATTGGCCCCCTCACTATGCTAGCCAGCCACCTAAATCTAGCAGTAAACACGCTGATGAAACTAAACCCTGTGTGGCCCTACGATGGTCACCTTCTATCAGTTGTTGGGGGGGTGCTAATACTTTGTGCAATTTTTCCAGCACAAAGTGCCATACCTGCACACTCTTTACATGGATCCTGACTTGAGAAACTCTAAATTAATCAATGGTAAATCTTAAAGGTGGAATGAGTTCAAATGTCAAGAATAGAGATATTCCCAGGCTTCTGATTTCAGTGTGTGTGTGTGTGTGTGTGTGTGTGTGTGTGTGTGTGTGTGTGTGTGTAATAATCACTGTAATGTCTGTAATGAGACCCTGTGCTATAAGCCTCAGCCCCACTAGTCAACCTGAAGCCTGTTATTTGTTGTGATTTGAGAGCGGGTCATGTGACTCCAGTCCACGTCTCTGGTTTACGCATCACACCTGAAGGACAGAAGATGGACAGGTGAAGCTCAGAGCACTTTCACACATTATTATCCTGGAGATATTTTATATGTACACTGTGTGTGTGTGTGTGTGTGTGTGTGTGTGTGTGGGCTGCTTAAGTCCCCAGGTGGCATAAAACTATGAAGGCACGAGTTGTCAGTTACAGCAGATGGGTAAACAATAACAGTGAGAACGCTGAGTAATGAAGAATTACACCATAAATAACAGACCAAGTCCGAGAGAGACAGATAGACACAGAGAGAGAGAAGGATGGAGGGAGATACAGACAGAGAGAAGTATAGAGGGAGAGAGAGATGGAAGGAGAGAGAGATACAGACAGAGAGAAAGATGGAGGGAGAGACATGGAAGGAGAGATGCATACAGAGAGAAGGATGGAGAGAGAGAGATACAGACAGAGAGAAAGATGGAGGGAGAGAGATAAAGACAGAGAGAAGTATAGAGGGAGAGAGATGGAAGGAGAGAGATGCATACAGACAGAAGGATGGAGGGAGAGAGATACAGACCTGTATGCAGAGAGAAGGATGGAGGGATATATGGAAGGAGAGGGATACATACAGAGAGAGATGGAGGGAGAGAGATACAGACAGAAAGAAGGATGGAGGGAAACAGATGGAGGGAGAGAGATACAGACCTGTATCCAGAGAGAAGGATGGAGGGAAACAGATGGAGGGAGAGAGATACAGACCTGTATCCAGAGAGAAGGATGGAGGGA
>CM075017.1:24281053-24305782 GCA_037576675.1 Pangasius sanitwongsei | reverse complement strand
ATCCAGAGAGAAGGATGGAGGGAAACAGATGGAGGGAGAGAGATACAGACCTGTATCCAGAGAGAAGGATGGAGGGAAACAGATGGAGGGAGAGAGATACAGACCTGTATCCAGAGAGAAGGATGGAGGGATATATGGAAGGAGAGGGATATATACAGAGAGAGATGGAGGGAGAGAGATACAGACAGAGAGAGGGATGGAGAGAAAGACAGGCTGTCTCTCTCTCTCTGTACAAACGAGCGCAGATGTAATTATAGATAGCGGTGAGTTAATTAGACTCAGTTGGAGGAGAATAAAACACGCTATTATCCACTGAATGTACGTCGTCTGTCTGTGGATCAGAGTTTCAGGATTTCACACGCTCACATTTCCACATTTTCTTACACCAATAAATCCAGCGTTCGTGCCATAAGAGCTGCGCGAGTCGATATTCACCGGAATCATTTCATCTTTTCTGACTCGGACCCTTATCACTGATGAATGCCACGTTCTCACAGACTCCACTCACCAGTCTGATTTATTTTAATCTAAATGAGTACCTCGGGAAAACGTACGTGTAATGAGGTTTTGTGTTTTGTTCGCAATCGAACAAAAAACATTTTCAGGTGACATTTTTATTCTGTTTAGACCTTTTCTGTGTCCTCGTAAATCATCACGTGCCTGAATAAACGGTGAAAAATCCCTTCGCAGTTCTCTAGAAGCGCTAACAGGAGCACTAGCTAGGCTAGCAGCTAGCGTAAAAACAAGAAACACTGTTAAAACAACAACCATCACGCTTTATAAGGTTACACTGCTTTCAGATGTTTTACACGTAATCCTACAGGAACTTTTAAAAAGCGTCACAGTGCCACTTTAACAAGGTTTTATAAAGTTCAGTTTTTCAGAAAATCACTGCGTGACATCAGGAGTCTGAGATTATCCTAATGTCTAATATTTAGAAAGAATAAAAATTATCCACCGCTATCACAAAACAGAATAAGATGAAGTGTGAAATTAATAAAGTATCTACATCACATCAGTGCTGGTTACGGCGATGAACTCAGATTCCCAGCATGCATCACAGTGTCACAAAATGGCCGCCTTGGACTCCATTTCCCAGCAGCCACTGCTTTTGCCTCGTTACTCCTATAATGCACAGCTGTTTCCTTGATTAGCGTTCGGATTTCAGTCCTCGTGTTGCTGCGTCGCTGTTGTTTGTGTTCTGCCTCATTTCCGTGTCCTTGTTTATTCTCATTTTGTGTTTCTGGGTCGTTTTGTCGTTTTGTTTTGTTCTCCTGCACTTGTGTCTGTCTCCACTGCTACGTGACAGTCTAAAAGAGGTTTAATAACCATATATTTGTCATATAATAATCTCACAGTTCCGAATTGAAGATATTGTCCAGTGTAATTATTAGGTAATATTTAAGGATTTTGTGTTGTTGCATCAGCAGCTTGAATCAGCTGAACGGTGGAGGAGTTTGTCGTTCGCGGTTCTCTGTGCTGTTTTCAGACTTTGGAAGTGACAGAGATGGATGGACGTGTTGTTAAATTGATGTGAAGGTTAAACTGTGTGTGAAGAATAAAGAGGAGAGGAGAAAGTGAAGGAGGCGGATTTTAGAGAAATGAGACGAGTTCAGGGAAAAGTTTCCCGTCTGACTTTAAAAGCCTCTGTCTGTCTGTCACCACAGAGAGATTCCCAATGAACTGAAAACATCACCGAGACGACCATTTAGTACGTTAGCCCCAGGCTAACTGCCACCTTATGCTAATTAAAAAAAAAAACAGCGTGAGTTCGTAAATACACGTGTATTAAAGCCAGAATGACGAAGAGGTTTGTTTTCTCTTTCATCATGAAGTGTAAATGTGAAAGAATAATTGTCTGGATATAATCTGGATATAACTGTGATAGTGACTAATGTTTAAAAATACATGAAATAAAAAGGTTTTAAAATACAGAATACATGGGGCTTATAAAAATAAATAAATAAATAAAATTATCAATAGCTTTGTCCTGATTTATTGATTCTATTTCAAAATTTCAGTTTCATTCCTATAGTTTGATTAATAATTTTTTTTTTTAAGTAAATAAATAAATAACAGTTTGTTCTGGAAACGTATCCGAGGCCTGACGCTCCTTCTGAGTATTTTTTCAGTATATTTTTAATAAACCATGTCAGTGTATTTAACGTAATATAAAGCACAACGTCAATAAAATAAAACTCAGGGCTTTTTTCCTCTTAATAAAGAAGAAAGAAACACCAGGACTAAATTCCCCAGATAGAGAGAAACCTCGGCTGCTGTTATTTTCTCATTTTCTGCCCCGTAGTGAACTAAATTACTGCGAGAATAAATAATACATTTGTTTCTTTCTTTCAGAGGAAAGTTAAACGGCTAGAAGTGTAATTTCTCCCAGCGCTGGTACAGAAACCCCGAGATTGCTTTTCTAATCAGTTTAACTCCTCGTCCTTCACATCACACCGCGTTTATGATTTATTATCACATTTATTAGCTTATTAAACTCCTCTGGATCAGGAGAGAGTCACAATCAGTCAACACACAGCAGTAAACACACACACACACACACCACAGATACACACAATACTAATACACACGAATACGTAACGGTAAACACAGATGTGTAAAATATTGTTAGATGGATGGTGGGATTACACGACACGTGTGTGTGTGTGTGCGAGAATTTTTTTGAGCTAAAATAGCCTCATTGCTGCACTGTAGAAATATAATAATAATAATAATAATAATAATAATAATATAAGCACTGTTCCTACACATAGCACCTCAAAATGCTGTGGGAGGGGTTAGAGGTGGGAGGGGTTAGAAGTGGGAGGGGTTTGATATGGGCGGGGTTTCAGCTGGCACTCAGATGTTCCTCCTCTCAGGACTTGGCTCAGTTGGGTGATGGGGTTTGGATAACATCCTGCCTCCGGGGAAAAGCAATAAACAGCTCGCTCCCCTGCATGTCTCCTGCTTCTTCCAGTTGGTTCGGCCCAGTGTGAGATCAAAGAACAACCCAATCTGGCAGAAACCAATTAGGCGACTGCGCGGGGGGTGAGAGCGGGTTCACCTGCTCGGCTCAGAGATGTGAGAAGTGATTTGTGATGAATCGCTGTCTTTAGTTTTCCCATCTGAAAAATCCAGCAACATGTGGGCGTGTCTTTCCCGATCAGCTTCACATTTCACTCATCACTCATTCAAAGCTTTGCTTCCGGCTCAGGTTCATCATATAGGCATTTAAATCTGCAGAACGTGTTTATAAAGAGAGCTGACACGACGTACGAATCCTCATCAAGACTGCCATGTCACTGAGAAACCGCAAACGTCACCATGTTAGCGATTACACTCGTTTTTCATCTGTTTTTAAGATAACGTATCAGAACGAGTGCTTTAATATAAACCTGCGCTTCTGTCAGAGCTGCTGTTATAGAGAACTAATCAACACCTTCTGACCAATCAGAGTGCAGAGTTCAGCAGCAGCGCTGTGGTTTATAAACGGTTAATAACTGAGCGGTTCATGCTAAAATAAGATGAAAGATAAACCCTGCGAGAGCGAGCGTTATTCTTCATGCGGGACGCAGAGTTCGGCTTTCAGACGTCCGAGCCACGGAGACAAATGGAAAGAAAGTGAAGATGAAGTGAAGTGTTAAAAATCAATATCATGCTCGATATGTCCTGTGTGTGTGTGTGTGTGTGTGTGTGTGTGCGTGTGTGTGTGTGTGTGTGTGTGAGTGTGTGTGTGTGTGAGATGGTGGTTGATTCTGGATGACTGTGATACCTTCTGCTTTACTGATATTTTAATAGCAACATTCAGCATTATCTATCTATCTATCTATCTATCTATCTATCTATCTATCTATCTATCTATCCATCCATCCATCCCTCTGTCTGTCTGTGTGATTAGTGGATGGTGATTTAGCTCAGTGATTTCTAGCTCAGTTAGCTGTAGCAGTATAAAGGTGTTCTGTGTTGATCCTTTGACGTGTTTCAGTCGCACGTTTCATCACGGAAATGATCGTGATGTTGATAGGAAGAAAAGGACAGCATCGTTTATTCCCCACATCCGTTATTCCCCACATGGTTTATTCCCCACATCCGTTATTCCCCACATCCGTTATTCCCCACATCTGTTATTCCCCACATCCGTTATTCCCCACATCCGTTATTCCCCACATGGTTTATTCCTGACTGTCAGCACAACCCTCGTCCTGACTGTTGATTGAGGAACAGCAGTAATCATGGCTCAGTGATCAGTGGGACGGAGAGACGGAGTTTCCTCACAGCCAAGAGGGAAATATTTAACACAACGTCTGTAGATAAACATCTCAGGATAAATAAATCAGCAATCATCACTTGAGTGCAAAAGTTGATGTACCATTTACAAAGACAGACTCAGACTAAAAAAATAAAAAAAAACGTTTAAATGTAAAAAAAACAAATCTAAAAAAAACCCTATTTTTCCCAGTTAACGCAGATCTTCCCATATCTACACCCAGAATCTGTTTATTTTAATTATTTATTAGGATAGATATTAAATTGTAGAAATGGGGGGTACAAACTTTTACATTCAGTTGAATCAATAATGATGCAAATTTCTCATTTTTATTTAATCTCACTGGTTTACAATGTTTTATTTTAAAAAGATTATTATTATCATTCTTCTCATAAATGTTAGATTAGAATTTTATATTATCTCTTGAGAGTCTGTTTTCTTAAAGTAAGGAGATGTTTATGTAACACTGATGGAAGGAGTCTCCAGTGTCAGCGCTTTGTAACAGAGGTGAAGCTGTAACTTTAAGTTTTCCGACTTCTTCAGGACAGAGGAGCTGAAAAGCTGCGTTTTTTTTGTCTTATTAAAAACTTATGCTGCATCACTCTTTAATTATATATAAGTTATGATGAATTTTTGTGAGAATATCTCGAGTATCATTAATAATTTTAGAACTCTGAGCAGCTCCACTGGCACTGACAGTAACAGCTCACTGATTAAAACACAACACTTAAAGCAGGAACATGTTCAGAAGCACAAACTTTAAGTTCTTCCTCAAATCAGGATTAGAAACTACAACAAAAAGTTTAGTTGAAAACACGGTGCACGACTCGTCTGTTTTTTTTTTTTTTTTTACGTCACGTCTTGTCTGATGTTCATGTCCATGAATGTCAGTGCAGAAGAGCGGAGGATGCCCACATCAGCGCTCAGACGAATTAAGCATTCCGCTTGCATGTGACATTTGGGCTGAAATCGATTTCTGCTTGTGGCTCCTGCAGGAGAAAATAAACAGGATGGAAACGGAGGCAGATGCCAGCGCCGCGCTCCGGAATCTGACAAGCTGGCATTTTGTGTGCAGGAAGAGTGACAGTCTGGACGCTCAGAAAGCTGGAATGGAAAGAATCCGAAAGTCTTAGCGGCTTAGCAGGACATGACACGGACGTAAAGCTGCAGACTGGACGAGAGAATCTCCTGAGGATTAGCTAACACACAACAACGAACTAACTTTCATCTAACGTTAATGTCTGCTACGATGAAACACTAGCATGCTAGTTTAGCCAGAACAGCTAATGTCAAATAACTACGAGCTGAATGTTATTCAGCTAATTAACCTTAAACAAACATTATGTTCTGTAATCATCAGTAGTTATTTTTAACAGATATTGCGATAATATTGTGACCAAAAACGGAAATTGTATAAGTCTAATATATATATAACACTGCGTGTGTGTGTTACAGTAAGGGTGGTGTGATGAAGTGGAGTTACTGTTTTTATTTATTTATTTGTATTTATTTATAACCTGATCTCGTATAGTAAGACACTGTCAGTAAATACGTTCACACACTTTGGTACTTAAAGCTTTTCTTCCATGACGGTTTTCATCATCGCTGCCTTAAACCTTTCGATTGTGGTGCTAATTGCTGGCTGAACGCAGACAGAGGAGGAGAAAATGGAGCTTTTATCGCAGGATTAACCTCGACGCTCCGTATCCTTCAGCTGTCATTCTGCAGAAAGCCACTGAAATTGTTACCTGAGCTCCAGGATGGCCTTGGAGCCTGGTCATTTTTTCAGCCGATGCTCAGTTTTCAGGAGCGCTTCACCTCAACGCTGTGTCACAACACTGACATAAACATGTCATAAACATGTCATAAACATAACGGCAGGGGGCAGAGTGGGCCGGCAGGGGGCAGTGGGGGACAGCAGGGGGCAGTGGGGGACGGCAAGAGGCAGTGGGGGACGGCAAGGGGCAGCAGGGGGCAGTGGGGGACGGCAAGGGGCAGCAGGGGGCAGTGGGGGACAGCAGGGGGCAGTGGGGGACAGCAGGGGGCAGCAGGGGGCAGTGGGGGACGGCAGGGGGCAGCAGGGGGCAGTGCGGGACAGCGGGGGACAGCAGGGGGCAGTGGGGGACAGCAGGGGGCAGTGGGGGACAGCAGGGGGCAGCGTGCAGCAACAGGAATAAAAACCTGTTTTTAAAAAAAAAAAAATCTATCGAGTTCTCTCGTGATTATTCTGAGCAAATGTGTGAGAGAGATCGGGAAATGAAAGGTCAGGAGTCTATCAAACGGAAGCTCATCAGCAAGCTGTGTGTGTGTGTGTGTGTGTGTGTGTGTGTGTGTGATGTGCTTGTTGATGAATTCGATCTGTAATCTGGATTTGTTTGCACATGAAGGACAGACACAGTCTCTCTCCCGTACACACGTGTGGCTCAGCGCCGTAGCAGTGATTAGTGACCAGAAGGTCATGAGTTCAGATCCCAGGAGGCTCAAGCTGGCTTTACTCTGTACGACTGGTTTTTCAGTGCGATGTTGTTGTCGCAGGCAGAAAGGAATTCTTTGGTCGTGAGATCTGCGATGTTAGAACACCTAACGCTCCATGCTCACATTATCGGTGGCGGATTTAGTGCCACTGCGACCGACGACAAAGTTCTACCTGTGTGTGAGACGTTTGTGATCTATACTCCACCAACAGGATGGAGTTTATCTCGTACAGTGTGACGAGGAATAACGTTAAAACTCTGCTGATATCACACGCATTAAACCCGGATTAAAGGAACGTCCTGGAAAAAAGAAATGTTACGATTTCACAAATGTACTCGATTAGGCAAGAGGGACAAGTCAGGCAGGGGGCGGGGCCTAAAGTCTGAAGGTGGAGCTTGTAAGGTGATAAAACACTTTTTATTTCATTCGTATATTTTATGAGAGAGAGAGAGAGAGAGAGAGAGAGATCCACATGTGTGTCTCCAGCATTTTAGTTTCTCTCAACTGCAAATAAATCTCTGAAATTATTTACTAAACTGAAAAATTATTGATTTTACTCCTGACATCAACGTCAGTGAGAGGAAACCACACACCACATCCCTGTATAATTTAACTCACAAGCTCAGTCTGGACGGAAAAAACCTCACATTTCACACTCACCTTCTCAGTCTGGCAGGCTCTGTGTGTGTGTGTGTGTGTGTGTGTGTGTGTGTGTGTGTGTTCAGATTAAAACTGACACACACACGACTCGCAGCCACCGGTTTGTTTTGAAACCCGCAGGTTTAGCATCATTACACATCACATGGTGTTTTAATTACAGCACACAACTCATTTAAATATGCAAATGAGCCGTAATTCTAACATAAATAAAATAATAATAATAATAAAACATGCTCACGCTGATTAACTCTAACTCAAACCACACTGACGTTAGTGTCACGTCAGATGTATTTACGTTTATTTCTGCTACGTGCTCCAGTAAACAAATAGAATCATAGAGTCATAGAATATACTTCCTTCTAACCATATATGGGAATGTGGGTGTGGCTTTACTTCCATATAAAGAAATAGGAAGCAGATAGTTAATGATATTCATGTACGTGTCTAATGTTTCACTGATTTATTATTTTTTTTTAGCAAAACTTGACAGGATATTATATATATCATAATTATAAATAGTTTATCGTTTTCAATTTTAATGGTAGCTACTCGCTAATAAGCTAACGTCCATATATGGCATCAAAGACACGCCCATTGCATTAAAACAGATTTTGTTTATATTTTAATCTGATTTGATGATCATGTTATTGCTGTATAATATTAAATTACATTTTTTTACACAGTTATTTTGTTATTTTTTATAGTTTGTAGCCTTTTTTTCTCACACTGCTTTTGTTCGTTGTGGTTTTATTGTTTGTCTGTTTTAGTTATTTTATTTTACTGCCTTTTCTTTCTTTCTGGTTTTTACTACACACATGTATGAAAGGTGCAACAGAACATTATTATTATTATTATTATTATTATTATTATTATTATTATTATAATAACTCATGTAATAAGCTGGTTAGAGGTCAGATGAAGGTCGTGTCTCTCAGTAGAAACAGATCAGCGTCGGGGAGTTTTGTGTCTCGGCCCGGCGGCGTTTTGTGTTTTTGCTCCTCTTCCTTCTCAGAAACATCCAGAAGCCGTGTCCTCTCATCAGCGCGTCTCTGGGCTCATCGAGTGTGTGACGTGAGCGAGAGAAAGTGAGAGAAACCCATTTCTCCGTCTCGGGTCGTGTCCTGAATGCAGTCCCGGCCGCTGCCTCTAGGGGAATTCCATTTGCTCGGCAGTAACACAGCCAGAGCTTCAGATATTAATCTTCTGCACTGCTGTGTGGAGAAAAACGTAATAAAGGCGCCGCGGCTTTTCTCTCATACCTGCTTTCATTCCAGCACGTAATCTCCTTCAGATCCCTAACGAGGTTTTCTTCATTCTTCCTTATTTTTTTCTTTAAATGTTTTTTCTTGGGTTCAGAGGAGAAAAAAAATCACTGCTGGATAATATAAACTTTATTTTTGTCGAAACTAAAAGAGCTGATATTTTGGTTTTTGCCCTCTGGCTGGTGCAGTGATGCGACACAGCAGCAGCAAGTCCTTCATTTTTATGAGTCGAGATTTACTGAGACACGAGGCGTCTTTTCGTAAAGTGAAGTTATGCAAATGAGATGCAAAGCGACGTGCTGATGACCAATGGGAGTGAGAGATTTTAAATCATGTGTGAATATTCACTGTTTTAATTGCGTTGCTAAATAAACAGTTAAGACACATCTGTATGCACATAAAGTAATCTCCAGCATGGAAATTAGCTAGATGCTAACAGGGTAACCATGGCAACCTGCAGGAAACCTGAATAGTGATGAATGTAAAGCGGTTCATGCAACATCTCAGTGTGATGATTAAATGATAAACTCCTCTTTGAAACCTGGTTCGGGGGCGGGGCTATGTTGAGCTCAGTTTGTGATGTCACAAAACTCCACAGCTTTGAACTAAAGTTAGCTAAAGTCAGTGATGGTCAGAGGGTGGTTGTCATGGTAACATTAATGGTAGATAAATAAATAAATAGACAAACAACAAACAAACTCAAATAAATAAGGAGGTAAGTAAGAAGAAAGAAAAAATGGGTAGGTAGATAAATAAATATTAAAGTTGAAATCAAGAACGAATAAATAAACAAATAAAAACAAAAGACAATAATGAAAGAAGAGAGAGAGAGAGATGTTGATAGACAGTTAAATAAACAATACAATATAAAAATAAAAAATTCAGGTAAATAATGAAAGAAGGAAATACATACGAGAGAGAAAGAAAGAGGGGGAAAAAAGAAAAGAATAGTCACGACACTCGGGCGACGTTTTAAAATCTCAGCACACGCCGAGCGTCAGAATGAAGCTGACGTCATTATAAACCCAAACGAGATTTAAAACATCTTTAATGAACGGAAAACCTTTAGCGTCAGCGGCGAGGTGTGAGTTAGCATCTGCTGTTCGCTATTTTAATCTGCCTTCTTTGCTCCGAAAATAAAAGAGGAAGTGAGTTTTATGTGTACGGACGGATGGGGGTGAAGTTTTCCGGCTCTGAAACAGTCGAGACTGTTAATCACACGTCTCCGTGCCAAACTCAATTAACTCAGCTACAGCGCCGGAGCTTTCACGCCTTCCTCACTTCCTCTATTTTTGGGTCTCAAAGTGGCCAGTTTTCCTCCAGCTGAAAATCTCTCTGTTCTATAAACACACGCAGGTCTGAAAGCCTCGGCTGTGTTTCAATCACACACACACACACACACACACACACACACACACAACCAGATTTCTGCTCTGCTGTATGTAAACACACACACTGTAGTAGTGAATGAATCGTTCTGCTGAACTGATTCTTTCCTGATGAATCCGAACTGAACGCCGTGTTAGTGTTACTGGTTTAATATTTCTAGTACAACTCTAACAACAAATCTAACATCGGCATTAAGAACAATTATTTTAAATCATTTATTTTTGTTGTCAGAATGAATCCTGCTGGCTGCTGAATCCATAAAACACTCGATCGACGCAAACCTCGTCGTTATTTAAATAAAGGAACTGAAAAACTGAACCTGATCCGAATCCACTGCGACCGAATCATTTGACTCACTCGCTGAATCAGAATCAGTTCAGTGATTCACTTTCTGTGTCACGTAAACGTTCTAACTTACAGATTAGCTTTAGCTTAGCTTTAGAATAAACAGACTCACTGATAGCTTAGATTTGTAGTTAATATATAGTTATAAATATAAAGTTAATATGTAGTAAATATAGTTAAATCACAAACTAGTTTTAGTAACCTGGGCAACTCAGCAGTGAGCTCCACAGTGACCTCCTCCAGTTAATCTGAGATGAGTTAATCTCCAGGTGTAAACCGGCAGGTGTGTGGTTTTATTATGAATGTTCAGATGAATGTAAGACAGCACATTAACCCGCTGAGATGAAGTCCATGATTCACACCAAGTAACGCTTTGCTTTCTTACGGAGTATTTTGGGCTGGACTCTCAGCTCCAGCTCTCAGCCAATCAGAACCCTCGGTGCTGGTCTCATTAGTGCAGAGTGATGGGTGATGGGTGATGGTGAAGGTGAAGGTGTTGTTGGTGGAGTCTGATTTATTGCTTCCTCTTCCTGAGACTGGAGATTTTTCCTCATTATACCGGAGAATGTCAGGAGCGGAATGTTACGCTTTCCGGCCGTCGTTATCCGGAGCGCAGAAAGGTCAGGCGCTAATTGGTTGAAGCTAATTGGCAGCTTTTTGATGGAGCGAGAACATTTTTACATCAGCATTCAGGCAACAATGAAATACTACAAATGCAGTCCATCAGCCGTAGGGAAGAACAGAAACATGTCCTTATGCCATTATTTCAACTAAATATCTCATTATTTCGGCTTAATATCTCCTTATTTTGAGTTTTTGTCTCCTTAACACCCCACACTCTCAATAACACTAATGGACTGAGTGTTAGCGCGTAACTCCTTCTCCGCACGCCGTCTCTCAGATCGTCAGTCAGCCAGACGCTGCTGTTTTAAGTGTAATGATTGTAATTCACTTAAAAGCATCGAAGGATTTCACTCTTAACACTTAAATGTAAGGAATTCCAAGAAAAGCACAGTTTAGTACCTAATTTCTGAGATAAATCATGACCTTTGAGTAAAGTTTGAATATTTTATAATTTATTTAAACTGTATTTTTTTGTCTAAGTAAACAAAAAGCAGAAAGAAGAAAGTACACTGAAAAGGAAACAGGAAATAAAAAGGAATGTAAAAAAAAAGGATGTAAAAATGAAAAAAAAAGTAGAATAGAATCATTAAAGAGGAAGTAAACAGGAAACAAGATGTACAAAGAAACAGGAAGTAAAAAGTACAAGGAAAGGAAACAGGAAGTTAAAAAGGAAATAGGATGTGAAATAGGATGTGAAATGGAGACAGGATGTAATATACAGTAGAAACTGAAGTAAACAGGAAACAGGAAGTAGAAAGCAAACTAAAGTAAAAAGGACACAGGGAGGAACAGGAATTCTCTAAAAAGCTCATTGTGTTGTGGTCAAAAACTGGAGAAAAGCTGGAGAGCCAATCAGATTGCAGCCTTCAACATACTGATGCTTCTGGCCAGAAGAGTGTGACGCTCGGTTTCCTGTGGGCGGAGTCTGACACCGATGTGCAGTGACACCGACTTCAGTAAGAAAGTGATTTTTTTTTTTACTGCGAATGTTTTTCACTCTGTGACTTTGTCCTTGTGTCCATGTGAACAGACATCAGCGTGTCATTCAGAGTCAGGAAACACATCAACACCGAGCACCTGCACAAAGCCGCGCGAGGAGACGCCGCTGCGATAATAACGACGGGTTCATCTAAATGCAAATGAGGGCCTCGTCAATCATCCTGTGTCAGCGAGCAAAGCTGAAACGCTAACGAGCTTCTCGTTACACGATGTCCTCCAGAAGGAACATTTCTGATTCAGACGGAATGAAACCGAACAAACACGAGGGCGAAGCTGCACAACTTCACCTCTACACTGAAACACTGGCGAGTGGCTTAACACAATTTATATCATTTATTTTTACACTTATTCTCTCACTATTGTTTACGTGTCGGTTAGTTTTGTACAGCGTTTGGTCTGTTGTTTTGCTCTATAAATAAATTTTGATCGATTTGACTTGAATAAACTACTGAAAATGTAAATACACGGCGAACACACATGTATACACTTACACACGTCAGTACTCATATAACTGAGACACTCTGAAATATTTACAGTTTATTAAGGGTGTAAATATTCAAACTTTATTTAAATTTCAGTCAATATGTTAATGCAAAATATGTTTTGTACAATCATTCTAAACAGGAAACATCAATTTGAAAAAAAAAACCTACAGTAAACAAAACAGGAAGTAAACAGGAAATGTGATGTAGAAAGGAAACAGGAAGTAAACAGGAAACATAGAACAGAAACAGGAAGTAAAAAGGAAACATGATGTAGAAAAGAAACAGGAAGTAAACAGGAAACATGAAGTTAATTTACACTTTATTTACATTCGTTGTCATGGTTACACTGTATCCAGATCAAAGCTGTAATGAAGGATTTGATTGGATTGACTTTAGAGGCATTCTGATATACTGCAGGAAAGTGACTCACAGCTGCCAGCCAATCAGAGCGGAGTTTTTTTGTTGCCATGGTTACGGTATTATGGCTACTTATAGAAGTGTGTCATGGATAATTATGGGGAAAGGAGAGAACACCTTCTGATATGTGAAGGCACTTTTCACACACACACACACACTCACACACTCACACACACACACACACACTCATGTTCGTTAGCTATTATAAAACATTCTGAACATCTATAATGACATCACTCAAGCTGATTATCCTTTAGACAACTTTTTCTTTAGTGATGACATTGCGTGTGTGTGTGTGTGTGTGTGTGTGTGTGTGTGATAGAAGAGCCATCAGGCCGAGTCTCGAGAGGAAGTCTGATTAATCGGACACACACTCATGATGGATTGGAGAAGTGCAGCTTCACGAGACACTTAATAATTTGAGCTAATTGCTTCATTCATTATTGATTGAGTGGAGTGTGATCTAAAACACACACACACACACACACACAGACACAGACACACACACACACAAGAACAGAGACTGGGTAGCAATTAAACCATAGAGAAGTCAAGTGACGCGGCAGGATTCTTTAACTCATTAGACAGATGACGCTATAAATAAAAATCGTTAAATAAACTGAGCGTAATGCTTCATAATGCAGTTATATATGATTTATTATATATTAATTACTTGATTTATTACAAACTGAAGAAAAATGCTGACGCTGTATTTTGTCTTTATTCTCCAAGAGTGTGAAATTTACTTCACATTTAAAAAAGATCTTTAAATGTATTTATTTGCTCTCAAGTTTGCTTGTTTATTACAAAATTATAATTATTTTCAAAACATTTTCGCTTTCACTTCCTGTTTTGAGATGATGTCATAATATTTCGCTTTCACTTCCTGTTTTGTGATGATGTCATAATGCTTCGCCTTCACTTCCTGTTTTGTGATGAAATAATAAGAGTTTAAAGTTTTCAGGTCAGAAACTGAGCACGAACACAAATCTAGCAGTTTTAGATTTGTTCCGATTTTTAACGAGGATTTTTGCGTGATATCAGAGGAGAAACGAGGCAGTGTTTTAATTTTCCTAACAGGCTTCATCTATAATTTATTCTCAGAGTTTTTCGCTTCAGAAAGAGATCAGAGGGTAAAAACAAATGTGTCGGCGGATTTTAGGCTTTTGTGTTTGTTTTTTGTCTGAGGTAAGGCAAAAACGCATAAATATATCAGCAGAGTTTAATTTCCTGTTATCGTGTGGTTGAGGTTTTATTTAATCGATGTCACATCCACAAAGTTTCCCTGTCCTAGTCAAGAAATTTTCTCTTCTGTTCCATCTTTTTACATAGAAATGATTTAGTTTTAACTTATATACATTATATACAACATTATATACAACTTTATATACAACATTATATACAACATTATATACAACTTTATATACAACATTATATACAACTTTATATACAACTTTATATACAACATTATATACAACTTTATATACAACATTATATACATTCATTTTCATTCATGTAGCAAATGTGTTCCTTTTAGTGACATCACAACCACGAGGAATGTAAAATATCCTTTGCTCTTCGCAGCTCAGGTCATTTATATAAAAAAAGAAAACAAAAAATCCATGTTTATTGATCTGGGTCCTTTAACACATTAAGTTCCTGAGCAAATGTCAGTGTTATAAAGCACCTGACGAGGCCGGCTGAGCGAAAGCCTCCAGCGTAATGCTATTTAAATTACAGGTCATTAAATCCAATAGTTTGAAGGTGAGATCTACAGGAAAGGTGAATATAAATCACGCTGCTGAGGTGTGAACTTCACACCGCTGTTATTTACTTCAAATTCACTCATTCAGTGACACTAGTGCTGTTTTGTGTGTGTGTGTGTGTGTGTGTGTTTTATATAAACGATAAGAAATAAATATTTCCTGGTCTTTTTTTTAAAGGGAAAGCTGAAGGTCTGCAGTTTGTGGACACCTGACCATCACACTCATATGTGCTTGTTGAACATCTCTGAGGAGGTCTGGGGTTTCAGTCGAAGTTCCAGTTCATCAGTGGGGTTGAGGTCAGTGTGCAGGACACTCGAGTTCTTCCACTCCAACCTTCACACACCACGTCTTCATGGAGCTCGCTTTGTGCACAGGGGCATCATCATGCTGGTAGAAGATGAAGATCTACAACCCAATTTTGGAAGCAGAAAACCTTTGACTATCCAGCGACTCCTTGAAGAACCCTTGAAGTGTGTATTCGCTGGGTAAGTGTGCGGTACAAACCCAAAATTACTGCTCATTATTTTCTTCCTTATTTTATAATACCTAGAACTTGGAACACTCTTAGACAATAAGGGTCTTCAAGGTTTCTTTAAGGGTTGATTGGAAAATTGAAGGGTTCCTAGGTTCCTACAAGGTTCTACTTGGAACCATTTCTGTTGATGGACGGTTTCACTTTTAAAGATTTTTTTTAAAGTAGAAACACCTTTTAGGATGCTAACAACCCTTAACTTTTCAAAGAACCCACACAGAACCCTTTTCTAAAACTGTATTAAATAAGTATGAACCATAAACACTATATATACTTAAATGTCTTAAATATTCAGAACCCATATGAGTTCTTTGGTTGTTCCTATGGGGAACCCTAAAAGCCTGAATGGGGAACTCTAACATAACAAAATGTCCTGCCACAAAGCATTCCAATCCATGTAGAACCCTTTCCTGGAAGCTACGGACCGTTAATTATCCAGTGAACCCTTGAAGAACCCTGTAAGAAACCTTTTTTATATGAACTGAGTGAATGTGCTTCACAAACTCCAAATTATTGCTCATTATTTTCTTCTTAATATCTAGAACCTGCCTTGGTACTTGGTGCACGCAAGAAAAAAGGGTTCTTCTTGGGTTCTTTAAGGGTTCCTTGGATAATTAGGGGTTCTTACATGGCACTGTTTCTGACCAGCATGTTATAGGTTTCAATATAGAATCTTTAACAGTTCTAAATGATCTAAGAACGTTCTGTTACTACATACAGATAAAAATGTTCATCCAGACTTTAACCTTTTCATGACTTCACCCAAATCCTAGTGGTCACCTGAAGGCCATTACAGGACGTTTCAATATCAGACGCGTTTTTTTTTCTTCTGATAACTGAGTGTAATTAATCAGCGCTGTACTGAGCGTCCTCCTTTCACAGGTCACACCAAGGACAGAACCCACACACACACCCACACACACACACACACCCACACACACACACACACATATACACACACATATACACACTGACACACCAGTCCAAGAAGACGTCCACTCCATCAGGGACAGAAAGTGCCGAGTCATCTGGATCAGATCTGTGTTGAGATCACACCCAGAGCTTTCTCCTGAGCTTCCATGAGGACAGGTACGACACACACACACACACACAGCACTGATTTATTGCTGATCTTCATCACAGGGTTTTAGATCGATCAGCGTCTGAAAAAAACGAGACAAAATACACACCAGAGTGGACTGATACGAGGTGAGAACGGGGAAAGTAAGGAGTAATAAACACTGTGTGTGTGTGTGTGTGTGTGTGTATATGTGCTTTATTCCTCTTACACCACAGCAATTTACCAGCAATTACAATTTCTTATTTATTACAGAATGACACATCATACTTTTTATCCATTTATAGTTACAATCATCGTTTGTGAAACAAGTGAGTTCCTGTTGTCTCTTACGTTATAGCAGCTATAATCAGTCGTTCCCTCACCAGCGTCTCTTTATTCTCTCTCTCCACGTTAGTAAGAGAAAAATACGCAAACTGAGAAACCGCAAAAGAAGCGTAAACTCCTCTGTCCTGAAGATGTCGGAAAACTTAAAGTTACAGCTTCACTTCTGACTGTTACAAAGCGCTGACACTGGAGACTCCTTCCATAAATGTTCTCTAAATGTTAAACAGCAATTAAACATGTTTCTTAATCTGCATGAGTCCCTGTGAATGAGCTGTTGCTATAGAAACCATAACATATTAGAACGAGCGCATTAATATAAACCTGCGCTACTGTCAGAGCCGCTGTTATAGAGAATTAATCAACACCTTCTGACCAATCAGAGCGCAGGATTCAGCAGCGTCATGGTGTAAGTTTGTTCTCTTTGTTGTATTTTTTTTCCATATGGTTTTTGTTATTGATGCGTTATGACATCACTGTGACATCACTCCACACCATGTTGCTCCTCCTGCAGTCGTTTCGTGCTCGGAGCGCCGTCTGCCCTCGTGTCCCTCGTGTCTCTCCTCTGTTGATCTGAATTATTTCGCTCTGATCTCGCTGCAGGACATGAGTCTTGTCCTTTGACCTTCATTTGTCCTTGTTCCAGGTGATGAATAAGTTCTGCTCACCTGTTTCCGTGTCTCAGAGTGTAATTGAGCTTGGCGTTTCCCGAGGCTCTCTGTCAGCGCAGTTTAACAACAACGAGAACAAACAGCGTGACGCGGCACTGCGCTGAGAGACACACAACCTACTGAAGGAAAGTTACACACCCCATAAACAAGTCTGGTTCTGATTTTAATGACAGTTTGGGGGTTTTTTTGGTTCTGACTGTAGTTCTAGTTCTGGTTCTGTTCTGATTTTAATTATAGTGTCACAAAGTTTTGGAGATGAATGCAAGTTCAGGCTTTTAATTAAACAACAGACAAACAACACAAGAATCATACGAAGATTGAAACGAGCGAGAACAGGCTGTACACAACACACAACAGAGACAAAACCTCAGGACAATAATATTTAAATAATGTTTACTTTTATATTTAATTTTTACATTTATATTTATGGCATTTTGCAGACACTTTTATCCAGAGCAACTTACAGAAGTGAGAAGACTTTATATTTTACATTTTAAATAACAAAACTAATCAAGGTGAAAACTGAAAACAGGTGCGTATCATGAGGAGTAATGAGGGTTAGCGTAAGGTTCAGGGCAGTGGCTGCTGGGAAACGGAGTCCAAGGCGGCCATTTTGTGAGGCTGCGATATTTTGGACTTCCTCACTGTAACTAGTGCTGATGTGACGTATAGTTTTGCTCTCATTCTGATTTTAATTCGAGTTCTGGTTCTTATTTCAGTTTTATTTCTGGTCATTAATGATTGTTTTTGTTTTGATTTTAATAATAGTTTTGTTATGATTTTAGTTTTGGGTTTAGGTATGGTTCTGATTTTGATTATAGTTTTGGTTCCAGTTCATTTAGAAACATTTGTTTAATCTGATTAAATCTGATGATAATCTGATTTTGTAGTTCTTTTTTGCTTCTTCAGTACTGGTTTTTGTTCTAGTTTTTAATTTTGGTTCTGGTTCTGTTTTAGTTCTGGGTCTTATTTTGTTTCTTGTTTTTGTTTTGATTTTGGTTCTGGTTCTGGTTCTGTTTTCAGTTCTAGTTCTTCTAATGGCTCTGATTTTAGTTTTGTTTTAGTTTGATTTTCTTATGGTTCTCATTTTTGGCTGTGATTCCCATTCTGATATTAACTCTAGTTCTTGTTCTAGTTTATCTATTGATTATAGTGGTTCTGATTCAGGTTTAATCAAATTGGAGAGTGAGTACACACACACACACACACACACAGACACACACACACACACACACACACTCCTTCAGAGTGGTTCCACATGCTGCTCACTCTCGTAGGTCAGGGGCGGAGTTTCAGAGCCACTGATGGAGTCGGAGATGGCGGTTTCCATTAACCAGATGTTGCTCGGCACAAACGCAAAACTTTTCAGCATTTATAGCTGAAACAAATTACATTTTAATCAGACATGCTAAAGAGGAGAGGAATTATGGTCCTGATATGGCGATTACAGGCTATAAACTCAGCCAAACACCAGCTGTATTATTTTGTTTTGTGCTTTTCTCCTTCACCAGTGCCGCTCACTCGTCTGTTCGCTCATGACACGCACGAGTAACAGCTACGATTCCAATTAACTCGAGATGACTAGCCGTCTGTCAGTTTTAATAGCTGGGTGGCTGATATGTGCACTAAGTGCTTCTATATTCAATGTCGACTCCCTTTGAGTTGCTTCCTAATTGGTCCAGGCTGCTGCTGCAGAGTCGGAGGAATTCGTTCCAAAAATTCAGACAGGTTTCTTTTATGATGCCGCCACCAGAGCCTGTTATTAATGAGCTCGCTGCTCTGAATTTAAACAATATCATTTGTTCTAATGACGAACATTTCAGTACGGAAACCCAAACCTGTCAACCTGTAGCACTGCTGCGTAATAAACCTGTAGAGCAGAACATCTTCTCTAACTCGGGCTGATGGAAAAATACATCACGTTTTCTAAAAGGAAAAGAAAAATGGATTTATACAGAATGACAGTGATGTTTCAATGTATGAGGGATTCTGAATTTGCTTTCTAGTTATAAAATAACTTTCAAGATCTCCTCAGACATCAGCGCTTCTATCTGCTTTAACGTATTCAGGAACCCAGACGAGCTTCACGGAGT
Source organism: Pangasius sanitwongsei (assembly GCA_037576675.1). Taxonomy (NCBI): domain Eukaryota; kingdom Metazoa; phylum Chordata; class Actinopteri; order Siluriformes; family Pangasiidae; genus Pangasius; species Pangasius sanitwongsei. Next base: position 24,286,395 of record CM075017.1, on the reverse strand, counting down.
CATGAAAGTGTGGCCTCAGGTGGTGTATCCTGGAGTAAGAAGAAAGAGAGGAAATATGAAGAACTCACACGATGAAAATCCTATAAAAGATTCTCTCTTTAAAAAGGGAATAGAAGAAATATAACACACAGGAGCCGAAGGAATACGGAGGTAAGAGCCGAGCCTAATCTTTATTTATCCTGTTCCGATAGTCAGAATGGTCACAAGCAGGCAGAGAGATCCTCGGAAAAACGGTAGGATGGATTAAGAAGATAGGAGAACTGGGAATCTGGGGGAGCTAAGAGAACTGTGTGGACAAGAAAAACTTGGAAACTATGAGAAGTAGGAAAGCCAAGGAGCTAGGAGTATCAGGAGAGTGTAGAAAAGGAAGCCGGAAGACCAGGAAAGAAAGGTGGGTAGGAGATCTAGGAAAGTAGCGAAACTAGGAACACTTGGATTATTATCAAAGTGTGGAAAGTATGGGGAGCAGGAAGACCAGGAAAGAAGAGCGAGAAGAAGAAGCAAGAAAGTAAGGGGAACTAAATAACTAGAAAAGTAAGGGAGCTAGAATAATTAGCCAATTGTTGATCTATGAGAACTAGGAAAATATGGAACCTAGGGGAACTAGACATTTATGGGAACCAAAAGAGCACTGAGAACTAGAAAAATCTAGAAATGTAGTGGAGCCATTAAAAACTTGGGCATGTAGAACAGAACAAGGAAAAATAGCAAATTAAAGCAATTAGGAACCAGATGTCTGAGTAAGAGAACCAGCAAGGAAGGGTCAGTAGGAGAGATTGGACATTAGAGGAACTAGAGAACTCAGAAAAAATATGGTACCTAGAAGTAGAGAACGAGAAGAACTAAAGGAGTCTGCGACTGGGCACCGGTCCTCAGCATAGACCTGCTTTAGAACAACATGCAAGACTTCACTAAGATGCTAGACAAATATTTTAACATGCTAATGAGGCACAACAGTGACAGGAGTTTAAATAATGAAAATGAGTTTGATCAGGAGAGAAACAGAAAGGAAACCTGACATGAACAGGTGAGGAACATGACGTTACTGAGCAATCGCATGGAGCTTGGGCTTGTCCTGCTGTGTTCTAGTTGATAAACCTGATGGAAGGTTCCAGATTACCGATCATTAAATGGCCTATCCTGTGCATCTGATCTTTACCATCAGAAAAAATCATGGTTTATTTCCTGGCTTAGATCTGAAGTTTTGATATGGAGGAAATAGAGCATCTTACAGCTACAGGAAGCTATTAGCGATGCGAAGTGGGCGGAGCAAGTGTTGCAAAAAAGTTACGCAAAACACTACTACCAATGATTTTCAGAGCTGAGAGGATAATTCGATTATGATAACATCTCAGTAAAGCCATGCTAAACGTCAACATGAAGACGTGTCACTTCTCCGAGTCCTGAGTTAAACTCCTGAGAAGACGTGAAGACTGACAGTTAGACAGAATAACTCCTGGGTAAGTTCTCTTATCTCCTGCTGCTGGTTTGGGATTTAATCTTCAGCCATGTTCTGAGATTTCAGCCAGCTATTGCTTCAGTCTTGTTGAGATTTTCATTACTGATAACAGTTCATGAAGCTCAGTGTGTTGTGCTTCGCTCACTTCCCTGTTTCAGCCGTGTTAATTACTCGGTTTGAAGCAGATCTGTTTAAGGATTAGATTTTAAGTGCTGTACCTCATAATAAACAGGCATTCCATCAAAACGGTGCTTTAAAAACAGAAGAGCAGAAGCTGCAGCACCCGCAGGGGTTTGTATAAATGTTGGAACTGGGAGAAAGCCGGAGCGAGAGAGTGTAAATTGCGAGGTGGAGAGAACAGAGAAAGTGGGTCAGAAAAATAATCTGGTGTCAGAATCACGTACAGATTTTAAGTTTGTAAAAACGGTACAATGTAAGTCGTAAATTTGGCTTCCATTACAGTGTAAGTAACACATTCTGCAAACTAGGAGAACTAGAAAACAAGGATTAGAGAGATAGTATGAGAAAACTAGGAAGTTCTGGGAACTACAAGAATTACGAGAAGTAGGAGAACTAGAAAAAAGTAAGAGAAGTACATGAACCATGAAAACTAACAAATCTGTGAAGTTTGATGACAGAACTATGGGGAACTAAAAGAATGAGAGAAAATTGGGGATTAACTGAACTAGAAAAGTAGGAAAAGTAGGAAAAGTAGAAAGGTTGGAGAAAGAACCAGGTATGTAGGAGGAACAGGAGAACTAGATACGTAAGGGATCTATGAGAAGTAGGAAAGTAGAGAAACTAGTAGAGGAGCTATGAAAGAAGGTGAACCAGGAAAAACAAGAAACCAGAGCAACTAGGAGATCTGGGAATGTAGGGAAACTAGGAAGCTAGAAGAAGTAGAAAATTGGGAATACATAGAAAGCTAGTGGAACCTTGAACACTAAAACTAGGACATAAATAGGAAACTAGGAGGAACAAAGAACATGGAAGAACTAAGAAATATATATGATATTGGGGAATCAACTGCAACTTCATCCAGGCTGGAGGATATAAAATGCCTGGAGAAGCTCTTCGTCATCTGACAAAAGGAGCACATTCTTAAATTTCTCTATATTGTGCAAATGTTAGCGTAAGTTGTGCTAGCTGTGACAGTCAGGTCGTCTGTGCAGTTAGAATTAAAGCTTAAAACTAGAACGCTAGAGTATTTTGGTTTGTCTCTGTGTAGAACCCTACGGATGGTTTTTCTATCAGAACAGGTTCCAAGAAAACTAAGTATCTTTAACATGTGGAGCCCTTTTTAACTCTAACTCTAACAAAGTCAGAAAGATGCACAGCCATCTTAGCCCTTCAAACCTCTGTTTTATTAGCATTTCTAAAATTTCCTTTATACAGTCAGTGATTTTGAAAACAGACGACAGACAGAGACACGGAGAAGCACATCATCTGCATAGCGGTGGAGTTTATCCTGTGATTGTAAATAATACACCTCTATACGGAGAAAGGAGTAACAGATCCAGGATGCATGCATATTTATCCTCCTGTAAGTTAAAGCTCTCGTTCCTGTCACTTAACACTCTCCCTTTCTCTTCTGCATGCCAATTAGCTTCTCCTCTCTCAGCCTTCAGGAAGGTGAAGTTCTCGAGCAGAGGTGTCCATCCATTTCCACTTCAAAGACTTTCTGCTAATGTGCTTTCAAAGGTCTTGTGTCTTTCCTGCTGTCCGAGCCTATTACACCGCAGTGACACGTGAAAATGAGGCCACAGATCCTCCACGGGCGTGATTCTATCCGAGGACTCGCTCTCTTTGGAGTGAACATGAGTGAAAGGAGAAAAGGAGAGAGAGCCAGGGAGGAACTCGAGTCCCAGTGAGGATCGTTAAAACCCAAATTTAGACTGAGCAATGCTACTCGTCATACGAAGTACAGATCCAAAAATAAACAGACCTGGAAGAACATTTTTTCACACGGTTCCTTTCCTGTTCCTCCTCGTGCACTCCCACGTGTTAGGATAATGAAAGGAGAAGAATAATGACTGACTTTGCCTTTAATCACAGCGCTGACCTGGACGTTTGATCTTCTCCGCCACGTAGCTTTAAAAATCGACACTGATCACTTAGAGATAATGTGAGAAGTCGTTTAGTGCGATAAAAAACATGTTCCGTACAGCCGTGGTGTTCCCACGCGCCATAATTCACAGTCATAACTTCTCATTAAAATGCATGGTCTGAATTACCCCCTGAAACTCGCCGCTCGCTCGCCAATTTGTCTTTGGGAAAAGTGTGACTGCAGGACGAGACCCAGAGCTTATTCAGCCTGATGCAGTCAACCACGCAGAGGGACCAGGAGAAGAGGAAAGGATTTAAAAATTCATCATCAATGTCACAAAAACACATTAGTCAGAGCTGGATGTGATGATAAAAGCTTTTCCATGTAACGTAGACGCATGAGAAACAAAAGATGGGTGCCAAAACTTTTACACAGACACCAGGCCCATTTGTGAAACAAACGCCGATATTTAAATAAATGAAATAGTGAAAAAATGGCGAAAGAGGCCATTAACTGCATTTTCTCATCTAACGCTGTGATACTTTTAATACTTTTAATTACAGTTTTAAATATACAACTATAATCCTTTTATCCCTCATTTAAAAGTTTAAACAATTATAAAAAATTACTAGTAATTTTTCATGTAGCTCCAGTGCACACGAAGGACAAAGGCAGAAAAATTATATTTAATTGACAGATTTTTTTGGCGAAGATTTTGTGGCGAGCCAAAATGATCCGTCAGTGAAATTAAAACGAAATTAAAATACATTTTTTTATAAAAATATACTGAAATGATTTTACCCAATGTTGTATGGATTGACTCACTTTTTAAAATGATTCTTCATCCACAGGGATGATTAATATGCGTTATGTTTTTTCCCAAGCTGAATGTGATGAATGAAGACGCTCTGATTGCATGGTTTACACTTCTGTCCCTCGGAGACGCTTTGGCAGAGTTTTATGGCTGTAAAACTCTTATGAAGGACCTTTAACACCTGTGTGGAAGCCTGTGGGCTTGTAAACTGGGTGAAAAGGCTAATTAAATAAAAATAAAAACAAAACTACGGTTCCAGAAGAAAAATAAATCTCACTGGATCAGGAGGGAATTGCGGTGTTGTGCTGAGTGATTAAAGAATAATGAATCTGGCAGACGATCTGGTGTAATGGACGAGTTACGGCATGATGGTGATGCTGATGCTGATGATTGTGTGTGTGTGTGTGTGTGTGGCGTCAGAGAAAATGTTTACGACAGACAACAGGATGTCACTGTTTTGAACCAAACCGGAGGTCGCCATCTTGCCGCGAGTTGGAGCAGGAAGTCCATCTGATGCACACCCATATATGGTAATGGACCCACCTGTGTCTGTATTAAACACATTCTCTTTATATCAGGACGCGGCAACATGGCCACAATCCGCTTCCTGTATGAAAATTCCCAGAATTTCACAGTTCAGTTCAGCATTTTATTCAGCAGACGAATAATTTGTGTGAATATCTTCTATGGTAACCATAGTAACAGCATCGCTAAGCACAGCTAGCTAACCTACAGGCTACGTAGCGAAAACGGGAAATATCTGACCATAAATAAATTTAATCCATAACCTGAAGATGTCAGAAAACTTAAAGTTACAGCTTTACTACTAAGCACTAACACTGGAGACTCCTTCCATAAATGTTACATAAAAACTTCCTTGATTTAAAAAAAAAAAGAAAAAAAAATCTGTTTATTGTCAGTGGAGCGTCTGCTGTGCACGTCCCAGTGAATGAGCTGTTACTATAGAAACGATAACGTATTAGAACGAGCGCATTAATATAAACCTGCGCTACTGTCAGAGC
>CM075017.1:24243493-24259459 GCA_037576675.1 Pangasius sanitwongsei | reverse complement strand
CTAGGGATAGGGTTACTGTGGGAAGAGGTACTAGGGGTAGGGTTACTGTGGGAAGAGGTACTAGGGGTAGGGTTGCTATGGGAAGAGGTACTAGGGGTAGGGTTGCTGTGGGAAGAGGTACTAGGGATAGGGTTACTGTGGGAAGAGGTACTAGGGGTAGGGTTACTGTGGGAAGAGGTACTAGGGGTAGGGTTGCTGTGGGAAGAGGTACTATGGGTAGGGTTACAGTGGGAAGAGTTTATATGGGAAGAGTTACCATTGGGGATGGTTACTATGGGAAGAATTACTATGAGGAGGGTTTATATGGAAAGAGTTACTGTGATGAGGGTTACTACAGGAAGAGTTACTATGGGAAAAATTACTAAGGGTAGGGTTACTATGGGAAGAGCTCCTATTGGGGAGGGTTACTGTGGGAATAGGTACTATGGGAAGGTATACTAGGGGTAGGTTACTGTTGGAAGAGTTATTTTTGGGGAGGGTTACTATTGGAAAAGTTACTATGGGAAGAGTTTCTAGGGGTAGGGTTACTGTGGAAAGAGTTACTGTTGGGGAGAGTTACTATGAGATGAGTTACTAGGCGTAGGGTTACTCTGGGCAGAGTTAATTGGGGTAGGGTTACTGTCACAGGAGTTACTATTGGTGAGGGATACTATGGGGAGGGATACTACAGGCACATAAATTATGGATGTTTGTTGTGGGGAGTGTTATTGTGGTAAGAGTTAGTATGGGAAGAGTTACTATTGGGAGCATTGACTGGATGTCAATGACAGACATTGGATGTGCATTGACTGCAGAACTAGTGCTAACAAAACTTCTGTCAGCAAGATTGCTTTGTTCTTGTCAGTTCTCCTCAGTGACCTCAGAGATCTGTAGCGTGTCACCTCAGACCTAACGCAGATAAATCGAGCTCGTCGAGCTGTTTGCATCTCTGCTTCTGTTAACGCAACATGAGCAGAAATGTTTTCAGAGGACGTGAGGCTGAATGTGTTGATCTGCTCCAGAGCCTCAGCTGCGGGAAAATCAGACTTTCTGCCTCATTTAGCTTTGTGTTTGGAAGGCCGTGCATGCCAATTCGACTTGTTCAATCAGGATAATTCAAGGACAAATAACAGGGACAAAATTTACACTTGCCTTCATGGTGGTTTGCTGCCAGTACAGTCACTAAAATAAAAACAGAAATAAACTTTAAAAAAGGCTGCTTCTCAAATCACACACTCTGACCTTGTATGTAAATGTGACTGGATTGTAAAACAGAGGAATTTGGAATAAATCTATATTTACAGCTAGCTAGAATATTTACCCAAATGTCAATAAATGTGTCTCTTTTAACAAGAGGAAGAAAGATAAAACTAATTCCATCCTGTTAGACATCAAAGGTCTCATTACACTATAAACAAACAAACAAACACACAAATTAATGAAATAATTCAGTTAGCTTAGCTAGCATGGTCATCTCTCAAATGTTATTAAACTTCTCTGGAAATGTCCTAAAACCCACAAAATGAAGTTAATCTTAATCTTAATAAATGAATTCTTGTCAAACTCTTAATCTTAAACTAAATTAATTTGATGTAAAGCACCTTAACTTACGATAAAAATTAAATAGGTTTTTTTAAATTCAATTGAATTCATTTTTAAATACGTTTAAACAAGATTTGGATGAAACAAATCCTTGATGAGTGCCATAATAAATAAAAAAAATAAGACCAAGATGTCCTCACAATAATTTCATACGTGTTTATTTTCCTGTGTTAATATTTATAATAATTACGCTTCAGTTCAGAAAAATCGTATCCCGTCCATCCGTAAAATGAAGTCTCTGTTTTTCGTCCACGGCTGCTTTCAATCCTCTTTAACACGTCCTCTTTGACGTCTCCATGTTTCCATGTTGGTCGAATCTCCTTCTCCATTGTAACCACAGTCATTAAATCACGTCATCAGCTCGAGTAAATGTTCGTTAAAGAGAACGGACTCGATATGAGCGTGCACAAATTACCCAGAATCCACTGCAGCAATCTGACTATCAGCTTTTCAAAATAAAACACTTTTAAAATGATCACATTTGAGTTCATCAAGTAGCGTAAGTTCAGGTCGGGTTTTTATTCCTCCAAGTCCTCTACGTTGTTCTGCTAGCTAGTTAGCAAGGTAGCTAATTAGCACAGCAGCAAAGGAAATAGACTGTACTGTACCAATAACACTGTTCAGGCACACACTCCTGTCCTGCTTTGTAAGGGAAATTCGATAACGGCTTTGTTTAAAAACATTACGAAGAGGACCGTCGTGGTCCTTCCTGACATCATGAATACTGTTCCATTGGCTGAAATTCATCACACGGTTTCCTACAATGTTTAAATAAAAATCACGTCATACAGATGCGAGACTGAATTTTATTTATTGATAAAATAGCATACATTTAGGATGTGTCACTGACGTATACGAGCTCAACATAAATCAAAAGCTAGCTAATATATTAGTAAAATAAGGAATTATATATAGCTAGCTAGCTAACAAAAAAGCGACACAGCTTGGTAGTTAGCTACTGTCACAAATATTCAATAAAATACGCACAGAACCGAAATCAACTCTGTAACAGTTATGGTTCTCGACTGTCCTTTTTGTAAAGATGATGTCAGGAAGGATGGCCACGCCCACAGGTTCCATATACAAATGAGGAAAAGTTCCTTCTAGACATCAACAGCTGGAAATAAATAAAAAATAAATTAGTTGTAAATATGAATGTGTTCATGAGATCCAGACATTAAATTTGTTTTTCATTTTTCAAACTGATATAAGCGGTGAATTTCATATTCACTTTGTAATCATTAATGGAAAATTGCTAAATAAGTTTGCTTTTTTTAATGGTGCATGCAATAGATAATAAATAAATCACTACATTGTACAGTATTAAATATTTACACCCTTTGTACAGATCATTGATTTTTTTTAACCAGCGGTCGTAAAACACGGCAGCTAAAGAACAGAAATAAATATTGAATAAATAAATTTCACATTTCATTTTTTGTGTAACTCTAAAACGACTGGTTGCGCCACTTCAGAATAATTCATTAATAACGTTCAGAGTGGCACGTCGACTTGCTAACGACATCACTTCCTGTTCATTCAAAGGAATTCTGGGAACTCTAGACTAGACATGCAAATCTAAATACTTCACCGATTCCCTGATAGAAGTGACAGAAGTGCTTTGTCGAAGCCCCGCCCCCAAAAGTGTGTTGCTACAGCCTTCGCTTTGTTCACGACGACACGACAATCAAATAAACACAACAACAAAGCTGGAAAACAGGTGTCTCTTACTTCATAATGTATTTGATATTTGATATGAATGCAAGTGTGATTAAAGCTATGAGCACTAGTCCCGCCTTTCATCCTAGCCCCACCCACTGCACTCATCTTTAACCAATCAGAACTTCAGCAGCTTTTATCACTCATCTCAGAGTGCGACAGCAAAATAACATTAAAATGGACCTTGTTCCAATCCTGCTCTCAGCGCACCCTCGCCGACTTCCCCTTGCTGACTTCCCCTAAGTCAAATCCCCACCTCCATCTTAAGGACTTTTAACCACTCGAGTGAAATTTCTTAGATAAGACAAGATCTCACACTATCTAGTGAACTAGACTTCCCCCATCTAGTGGACAACATCTCACACTATCTAGTGAACTAGACTTCCCATTATCTAGTGGACAACATCTCACACTATCTAGTGAACTAGACTTCCCCCATCTAGTGGTCAACATCTCACACTATCTAGTGAACTAGACTTCCCCCATCTAGTGGTCAACATCTCATACAATCTAGTGGACTACATATCTTGGACAATATCATGATCTAAACAATATCCTCCACTATATAGTGGACTGCCTCTAACAGAATCTAGTGCACTAGATCTCCCTCAATCTAGTGGACTACATTTCCCATAAACTAGTGATATGCAGTTGGTATTCCACTATCATGTGACAAACTAGTACATGAAGTTGAAGAGGCCAAGATCAAGTAAACTATATCCACCTATCCCTCTATTTAGTAGACTAGATCCCCTAATAACTAGCACTCTAGCATACTAGATCTCATATCTAGTGGACTACATCTCCTACAATCTAGTGGACTACATCTACAATCTAGTGGACTCATATCTACCATTTTCTACCTGACTAGATCTCCCATTATCTGGTGGAATATAACTGACACTATCTAGTTTACAACTCCCACTGTCTAGTCTACATCTCTTACTATCTAGTGGACTACACCTTCCACAAATCCAGTTCATAACCGTCATTGATATCTCCCACTACCTAGGGGACTAGATCAACCACAAGCTAGATGACTACACATCCCAAATCCAAAGTGAACTTGATCATGTTCTACTGGACCAGAACACCTACTATCTAGTGAACTAGATTTCCCTCCATGTAGTGGACTAGATCCCCGAAAATCCAGTGATATTTAGTCCAGAACCATCACTGAAATCCTCCAGTATCTAGGGGACTAGATCACAAACAATCTAGAGGACTACACATTCCAATATCTAGTGTACCTGATCTTCCATAATCTAGTGGACTACATCTCACTATCTAGTCATTACCCACGGCTCTAAATCACCTACAATCTAGTGGACTTGACCTACCATCTTCTCCTGGACTAGATCTCCCAATATCTAGTGGACTACATGATTATTTCAATCTAGTGGACTATATCTCCCTCAGTCTAGTCATATTTATCCTATAATCCTTATAGTGATATTCTACTACCTAGTGGACTACACCTAGTGAACTACACCTCCCACAATGCCGTGATATTTAGTCCATAACCGTCATCACTTACAATCTAGGGGACATAATCTAGCTTCCTCAATCTAGTCTACATCTCATTTACTACATCCCACTTTCTAGTAAACTACACCTCCCTACCACTCCACTGTTTGTGCTCCATAACCATCATTGATATCTCTCACTATCTAGGGGACTAGATTGCCAACAAAGTAGATGACTACACATCCCTTATCTAGTGGACCTGATCTATCATCTTCTACCTGACTAGATGTCACACCATCTAGTGGACTACATTTCCATCAGTCTAGTGGACTACACCTCCCATGACTGCAGTGTTTCTAGTCTATAGCTATTTAGGGGACTAGATCACCAACAAGCTAGAGGAGAACACATCCAATAATCTAGAGGATTACATCCCACTATCTAGTCTATGTCTTTCACTAGCTAGTGTTTTAAGTCCTGTGGAAGTGTGCAACAGAGATAAGGGGAAGTCGACAAGGGCACACTGAAACAGGACGGAGGTGACAAGGAAATGTTAGCAATAAATATCGTATTAAAAAAGCAGCGTTTGTACAATTAGCCTTTTACTCTATGACTAGCGTTATGTTGTATGATTAGGGTTACGCTATAGGATTAGCGACATGTTGAATAATTAGCGTTGTATGTTTAGCGTTACGTTGTATGGTTAGCATTGCGCTGCAGGTGTAGCGGCTGCGCTCACAGGTACAGGTACGACACCCAGTAGACCAGGTTGAAGAGGCCGAAGGCGGTGGGGAAGAAGATGCGTGCGTACGAGTCGATCTTGGCGATGCGGATGTGCAGGCGGCCGTGACGCCACGCCCCCGAGCGACAATCCTCAAAGCAGCAGAAGAAGCTTGTGCAGTCTTTCCCATCCAGACACTCGTAGCCGAACTCCTCATCGCGCTCCTGCATGTGCGTGGCGTTGTTCATCTGGATCGCCGTTGCCGAGCGGGGACGGATATCCACCGTCGGGTTCTGCTTCAGTGGGGACAAAAGGACAACGGTGTCCATTTATACACATATCCATCTTATATTAGCACTAATTCTCAGAGAACTCATGCTAGTGCTGGGCAATGCTAATCACAATTTTTTTTCCACTGTAATGCAAAAAAACCCAAACTCTTGCATAGCTAATGTTAGCATGATAATCTTATCTGAACAATCAGCATAACGCCAGCTTTAAGCTAACAATCTGGTTTAGCTCATTTTATCTGTCCCGCAGTAGATATTCGCTAAAAAGCTAATTAATGTTAGATCTATCTATTGTGTAATTAAAACTAGCAGCGGAGTTTATTAGCATGCTAGCTAACATTAAATAACCTACTGTATCAACAACTATAAACCGGGTGTAAATTCTGAACTGGTTTAATTGTGCAGTAAACCTTGGCGTGTGTATAAATGATAAACTCCAGCGTGAGCTTTGAGCTGCTGCAGTTAAACCTGAAGATGCAGGAGCTTCATTCTGGTGAGTAAATCTCTCTGCCGTTACAGCGCTGTAATGAACTCTCAGCTGTAACCTCACTTCACTCTCGCTAATCGCAGGACGTGACTTTGTCCGTTTCGCTCGTCCACACTGTCGCCTTCTCTGACATTTTAATGAGACACTCTGTGTTCTTTAATCTCCTGCACACACTTCCAGAAGGTTCCTCTGACGAAGTGCATCTTTCTGTGGGTTTACACTCACTTCACACAGCTGACCTTTAAAACTCAGATGCAATGCATCATGGGTAAAGTTTGCTGGTATCATGTTCTCACTCCACAGTAACATTTTAATAAAACTATGATATTATTACTACACTCTATCCTGTAATTATCACAAAGATGGGTTTTAAAGATTCGATATCGCTTCTGTATTCAATATTAGCAATAAATATCTGTTTATGAATATGCAAATTACAATCTTAAAAAAAATCACCCTTTTTATTTGGTGAACTGGCGCTGCGTGGCTCTCATTTGCATACTGGAATCTGTCTGGCTCGTGTTTAATGAAGTTCAAGACTCAAAAAGTGCAATTAAATTTTGCTATACTTATACTGTACTATACTCTATATTAAACTGTATTCTACTACATTACACTGTGCTACACTGTACGGTACTTTACTACGTTCTGCTATAATATACTACACTATACTGTGCTACACTATACTCAATATACTGTACTATATTACACTATGCTAACCTCTATATTCTGCTATTACTACTTTACTACTACGCTATACTGTGCTATACTGCATTCTACTGTATTATACCTCACTGCTATACTACACTACACTATCCTAGATTATACTATATAATACTGCGTTGTTATACTATACTATATTCTACTACACTACACTATACTGTGCTATACTGCATTCTACTGTATCATAACACACTATTATGCTATACTATACTATACTATACTACACTATCCTAGATTGTGCTATATTATACTGAACTGCTATACTATACTATATTCTACTATACTATACTGTATTCTATTATACCACACTGTTATTCTACTATACTATACTATACTACACTATACTATACTATACTACACTATACTACACTATCCTAGATTATACTATATAATACTGCGTTGTTATGCTATACTATATTCTACTATACTACACTATACTGTGCTATACTGCATTCTACTGTATCATACCACACTGCTATACTACACTACACTATACTGTGCTACACTATACTTATTATACTACAGGTTAGGTTGCTAGTAGCTTAGTGACTAGGAAGTTTGTGACTAGTGTACTAGCCACATAAGCTAGTTACTTAAGCTCTCTTATATCAGTTTAGCTTTTCAATGTTAATGCTACGCTAAGAATTTGGTGCACCACGTTAGTCTCGGCTCATGTTTGCTCCGGTGGAGTAGAAAGAATTGATGCTACACTCAAATCAGGCTAATATAAAGAGCTTAGTTTAGGTTCTCAGGTTTTAAAGTCGTTTACGTTCACGCCAGCGCGGACACGACTGAACAGACTGATCTCACTGTCTTCAGGAATGTGTTTTGCCCAGCACTAGTTCCCTTGAGGGTGCTTAGAGTCCCTTATAAACAAAGTGCACTAGTTTCAGATTGAGTCGCGGCCTAAGCGCTTCGCTCAGGGTGAGTCGGGTCATGTGACTCGATTCGAACAGCGTGTGCAGAAAAGCAGCAGGAAATAAAGAGCAATAAACACAACCTGCAGCTTTAACGGCGTGAAATGAGACAACGCTGAGAGCGGAGAGCCAAGACATCCCTCTCTCCCTCTCTCTCTCTCTCTCTCTCTCTCCCTCTCTCTCTCTCTCCCCCTCTCTCTTTGTCTTTCTTTCATTTTTTTATTCTAATTATTTCACATACCGGGTTTTTTTATTCTCCTGTTTTATTATCACGTTCCACATTTCCTTAAAATTATTCGCAACACACACTTGATTCTTTTATTGAGCTTTTTAGGGCTTTAAGCAATGAATTATTTTGTAAAAATGAAGAGAGAGCTAAAAAAAAGTTTAAAAGCTGTAAAAAGAAATTTTTATTTTAACAAAATCAAAAACATATTTTGTAAATATTTTGTAAATTTTTTACAAAAAAGTCTTAGAGCTAGAAAATTTTTTTTATGTCGGATTCTTCGCAAATGAATTAGAAAAGTTTTAGAAAATAAAATTAAAATCTCAATTCAAAATTTAATTATTAAGGTGAAATTTTTACCTTTTTAGTTTTTTAGAACTTAAAATGAAAGGTAAATTGCTTAAAGACCATATTTTAATTTTTAAAAATGATTTTTTTGAAAGATGCAAAAAAAAAACCTTAAATATTCCTTCTGAAAGACTGAAAGATAAAACAATTTACAGAAAAACATTTAGATTTTTAAACAGTAAAAAGCTGCCGTGAACAGCGTCATTAAAAAAAGCAAAAAACATTTTTTTAAAGCTGATGAGCTTCAGCAAATTTTTGATTTAAAATTCATGTCTTCAGTCAACAGTTTACATTTTCCAATTTGAAACTCGGTATTAAATAACTGATGTACTCTGGCTTTTTCCTTTCTCTTTTTCCTTTTTTCATTTTCTTATGTACATCATTATTATTATTATTATTATTATTATTATTATTATTAATAATAATAATTTTAGTATCCAGTGTCCTCTTTACCTGAAAGATATTTAATTAAAGACCTGCAAAAAATTCTCATATTGACTTTTTAAAGCTTGTTCAGCTAAAGTGTGTTAGCGAGGTTGTCTTTTTCAGGCTGTTAAAGCTCTGCTGACTCCTTAAGTAGTGTCAGGTTAAAGCCACACACACACACACACACACACACACACACACACACACACACACACACGGGCAGGTCAGTAGGCGAAGAAAAAAGGAAGCCACCATCTTTAAGTAGCAAAACAATTGTGTTAACGAGCTCGAAAAGGAGAGTGAATTAAAGTTGTGGTGTTTTTTAGCTGCCGCCTTCTTAGCGCAAGACATTTAGCAGTTATTAGCAATAGCGTGATGCTAATCGTGCTCGTGTAAGGAAACATTATGGGTTAGCTTGTACAGAAACAGTGCACATACATATACACACACACACACACACACACACACACACACACACACATGCAAAACACACACACACAAGCAAAAATACCTTTGAGGGAAAGAGCCGGAGGAGCTTTTGGTCCAAACAGGAAGAACAAAAAGAATTAACAAACAAAAGAGAAAAAAACAAAAAAGAACTCCGACAAAAATACAACAAAATGTCGAAAAAGTGATGAATTCACAGAGAACTTACTGTACACACACACACACACACACACACAGCAGCACAGACACTAATACATTTAAAACATTTAAAACATTTAAAACACATGCGTAGGAGGAAGAGCCGAGAGTCGATCTGAAGGTTTTACTCAAAAATCGACTCAAAATTGTTCAAATCAAATTAAACGTCCACAACGTCAACTAGCTACGACATGAAAATGTTTAGTGTGTGAAGTTAGCTTCTTGGAGCTATGAGGCTAATGTGGCTAACAAATAATGGAAGCTAACAGCCTCCAGTTTAAAACAGTTATTAAGGTGGCGAGATTAAAGAATGAATTATTGTAAAATTATTTATTTGTTTTAGAACTTAAAATTGTTTTTAAGGCGAAAATTAAATAAAAGAATGTTCCATAAAATATAAAGATTTAAATTATTTTTAAGATGATAAGCTTAAAGAATGAAATATATTTTCTAATTATTTTGTTAAGTTTTAGAACTTAAAATTGAATGATGTTTTTTTGAAATTTTTGAATCTTTTTGAAAATTATTTCTGAAATACGTAGTCCTTACAAATTATTTTAGAACTTAATGGAGAGCTTAAATAAATATAATAATAAATAATAATAAATTATTATAAAACATTATTGTTTTGAAAGATGAACAGTTTAAACAATGAATGAAACATTTTCTAACAAATTATTTGAAAAAAAAATTAAGTTTAAAGAATAAAGAATAAAGAGTTAAAGCTGAAAAGAAAAATAATTCTGAAAATCAACATAAATAATAATTTTGAAATTAGGAAAATTAAAGGAAAAAACATTCTTGAGACCTTTACATTTAGTAAATAAAAAAAGGGGCAGTTTTTTTCCAGCCCCTGAGCGTGTTTCGGCTAATCGGCTACGTTTGGTATTATCTGGAACGTTGTGGACGTTTAATTTTGCTAATTTTAAATTTTATGTTACTTTGAAGACCAAAACGTTGTAATAAAACTTTATCTAGCCGTTGTTTAAAACCATGCGTAATTTCCTCACCGGGTTTTTCTTCTTCTTGTCTTTGTTTTTGCTCGGTTTGCGGTTGCTCACGAAGTAGTGCAGCGTCCCGTACTCGATCAGCGCCGCGAACACGAAGATGAAGCACACGGACACGAAGAGGTCCATGGCTGTCACGTACGACACTTTGGGCAGCGACTTCCTGGCGATGGTGCTGAGCGTCGTCATGGTGAGCACTGTGGTGATTCCTGCACGGAAAGAAGGTTAGAGAAGCTTCTGCTCATCACTGAGGTTAGCAAACAGTTATTAAATCACACACGAGCATTTCTGTAGACGTTCCTGAAAAAGCATGCTGATCAACTTCAACCAGGAAGCCCTGAAATATCTTCTGAGGACAAGGGCAGAGAAGAACGTCTGTGAATTCCTCAGCTCCTCTCGGTAATATTCTGGCTAATCTGCACCTGAGATGAACGGAGATGGAACCCTGCTGTACTGTATAATTAATGCCTCATTAAGGTATGCATGAGTAAAAAAATCTCTGTGTGGCAGGGGAATGTTCACCGAGAAGAACCATCTGCTCCATCACTGGGAGGATGGGGAGCTCTGGGGCCCGAGAGCTCCACTGATATTTTATGAAGAAGAAGGAAGAGCTTAATTAGCGAGAACCTTTGCTAATGAATTCGCAGTGCGGATGTTTGTGAACGGGCGAGGTCGCCTCGTTATCAGAATCAAGCGCTTTCCTCGAGTACAGTGAGATTAATAAATATACAACATCATTGCTTTTAATCTCAGTTCTCTGAACTTCCTGCTCATAAATTGGATACTCTTCATAATTCAAGGAACGGACACGAGTACTCCAATACATTTTGAGTTTGGAGTCTGGTCACTGTGTCATTTGGGGCAGGAGCTGCAGTCTGATTGGTTACTGTAGCACTGGGGGCGGGAACTGAAGTCTGTCCACTCGGCGGCCATCTTGGCAACGATCCCATTCAGTTTCCTCAGCAGTTTTTTGATTTTCTCCCTAATTTCAGTGTTTAGTTCCCACCCACCAGTCAGCTCTCTATCATATGGCAGCTACCAGTCAGGGAGGATGAAGGTGAGGGTATTATGTGCCTCCTCCAAGACACATGAAGCATCTTTTCAAACTCAGGTGGCGTGACACACCCACTTCCTGGTATTGCTGTGATTGACAGGAGAGAGAGATAGAGAAAGCCCAGTTTTGCTCTCTGGGACTCAGTCAGGATTAGAACTTGCGATCTCCGGCTGATAGAGCGAGCGTTCATCTATTGTGCCACTCAGGAGCCCCAGTTTCTTCAGTCGTAAAACACCAGACTCGTTTCTACTTCAATGTGGAAACTCATAAACCAGAAACGAATCAAAAAGATCAGACTTTAATTACAGGTTCAAAATCGCTGTCTAAAATCTGACAAAAATGGCGAAGCTAACAGCCATGAGGCTTGCGGTTGTCATGTTTTGTTAAAAGTTTCAAACACAATAAGCTACATTTAAGAATAAAATAACCAAAATATGCATTAGCAATATTTATTTTGTTTTTTGGGTACCTAAGGATGTGCGAGCAGGGACGGCGTCCTTGTTGATCCAGAAGGAGACCCAGGACAGGACGACGATCAGGGTGCAGGGGATGTAGGTCTGGATGGTGAAGTAGCCCATTCTCCTGCTCAGGTCGAAGAAGACGGTCAGCACCACGTAGTCACCTGCAAATAAAGCAATAAAATGTTTGTCATGTCGTTCCAGTAAGCATTTATGCTAAACTACTCAGTGTAGAAATGTAGCTAATATGGCTTATAATTTAGTTCATGCTAACAGAGACTATAGGCTCCGCCCACCTACCAGCTCCTTCATTACACCTGAACACTCATTGCAGATACGTACCAAAAAAACACAAAGAGATGTAAATAATTTATTCCTGAAGGTTAACAGGAAGCTTCGTGTCCTGACCTGAAATTCTTCATCACGCTGGTGAGCAGTTTGTGGAGAACGTCCTAAGAAGAACCTAAACACTCTACAGAAGTCACCTACATGCCTTCAACACCTCTGTCAACATTTCGAAGGAGCTCGAGGTTGAAGCTAAGTCCATCAGAGAATTCCACCAGCACTCGCAAAACCTCTTTAAAATTTAGAAGAACTGTCTATATTTTATCTAAAGAGCCAGCGGGTCAGTGTACTGGAGAACATCTGCTGAAGTTCTGCTCAGTGCTCTACTGATGACCCTTTGTTCCTGGAGCACAAGGTTGTGCTAATAACTTACAATCACCTCAGTCTTCATCGCTCACCTCAGGAAAAGGAAGGAGGACGCTTTTATCTGAAACAATTCGTGAGGAGGAAGAAGACAATCAGAGTTCTCGCTCTGGGTCCCAACAGGGGCTCTTACAGCGAGATTTTAACTCCTGATGTTCTGGTCACTGGAGCAGAAATGGATCCTCTTTAGTCGAGACAGAGCGAGAGGGAGTTTTTCCACTACACATTGATCAAAAATCAAATCAATAATTCGGTTTGTGTTTGAAAAATAAAACAGCACAAACAAACCAGAGCACTGTGTTTTTTATTAGCTGTTTATCTAAATCAAATGATGCAATACAGGTAACCAATCAGCAGTGAACAGTGGTGCTGGCCCCGCCCCCAAGTTACAAGCTGGAGAACACTCTAAATTTCCCCCAGCGTGTTTTTCCTAAATCACTGGAAGTGAAGTGCACTCAACACACGCGACTATCTCAACACACACACAATATTTTTTTCCGCTGACTGAGTATCACTGCGCACCAAGGAACCTTCACCTCACTGCTAACGGAGCTCAGAAATGTTTAATTCACAGACGAGCTGCCAGATCTCAGATCGAGCCGATTCAGCAGACGCGAAAAGCCCAGCGTCCTGCAGCCGTCATTAATATTGCTAACAGCCGCCGTAGGGATCTGCCACACCTCGCTCTTCTCAACACCCATTACATCCTGGCAGGAAGTGAGTCTCGGATAAATGGTTACTGAAAAAAAACCCTGCATTAGGAGCTCGGCGTGTCAGGGAGGTTTTGATAGAGAGCATGGGAAGTGGAGACATGATGGTGCTGAGTGAGAAGCTGATAAACACAAGGCGAATGCTTCATGTTCTCAGACGGAAATGTTTAGTGAGGAATCGAAATCTGCCTGCAGTAAGAAAGCGAAATTTTCACCTCAATGATTCAGACTTCGTTTTATTCCTCTTCCACTACAGCAACTTGCCGATGATTACAATTACAATCCTGTTGTCACTTACGTTATAGCAGCTATAAACAGTCTTTCCCTCACCAGCCTCTCTTTATTCTCTCTCTTCACGTTAATACGACTTAATAACTTTTACCTCTGACTGTTACAAAGCGCTGACACTGGAGACTCCTTCCATAAATGTTAAATAAACATCTCCTTACTTTAAGAAAACTTCACCACATCATCAGTGGAGCGTCCGCTGTACACGTCCCCATGAATGAGCTGTTACTATGGAAACGATAACGTATTAGAGCGAGCGCATTAATATAAACCTGCGCTACTGTCAGAGCTGCTGTTATAGAAAAGTAATCAACACCTTCTGACCAATCAGAGCGCAGGATTCAGCAGCGCTGTGGTGTAAAACATTATAAACAGTATAAACTGATAGTTAATGTCATTTAATCAGCATTAGATCAATTAGAGATTATTAACATTTATGGAAGGAGTCTCCAGTGTGAGCGCTGTGTACCAGTCAGGGGTAAAGCTGTGACTTTACGTTTTCAGACGGTCTTCATGTGATTATCTTCAGCGTGGAATATGTGGAATAATTTTATAGATTGCTGACATCAGCACTTTATTTTAACGAATCAATACCATTAACGACGTCACTTTTCATCGATTTTCCACTTCACTGAGAGAAATGGAAACATGGATGTTCTGAAAGAGAAAACGTCTCCGTCTGCATCTCCTCTGGCATCTTTTCCGGCGCTAAAATGAAATATTGATCAGGACCCTCTGCCGTTCTGCCGTCGCCTTCCTGCAGACGGAGGACTGAGTGAAGGAGAGAGTCGGGTTGCTTTTCTCTCCAAACATCAAACATCAAAGCTGCTCCGTGTTTTTTTTTTTTTTTTTTAATGAGAAAGCAACCGTCGCAACACCTCAAAGCCTGGAGATCTCATCTGTCAGCCGGCTTCCTCCTAATGGAACAAATGGTGGCAGTGATAAAAAAAATGAATAATACATCACAAACCTTTCATCTTCGCACGCCCACGGCATCTCAGAGTTCTCTGGTGGGATCTTTTCTTTTCTTTCTTTCTTTCTTTTTTTATTTTTCTGTCTTCTATTTGTTGCAAAGTGTTTGTGAAGCCTCTCAAGGGCATGAAAGGAAAGTGTCGGGAATCACTCCAGGTGTCAGCGTGAAGCGTTAGAGGGACATCGAGTAAACAGTTGGCGTGTTTGTGGGTTCTGAACTCTGGATCAAAAGGTTTAATGGAAAAAGTTCAGAAGGAAATGAAATGTCCACCACGCCGCCAGGGATCAGCGAAGACGAGGCTGACGTGGCTAACGAGGCTAACGAGAACCTGTCTGGCACAGTAACCGCATTAGCGCTGTGTTAAAAATGTAATAATTTCAATTAAACGCTTATTTAAAATGAATTTGGGAAACGCGGCACAATCCTCTTCTGAGCACTAACTGCAAATCGACTTACTGTATTTTATTTTATTCACTTAGCATCTAGTTATATCCAAATCATCCTTCCAGAAGCTAATCCTCCTGTGGTGATTTATTTATATATCGCATGAAATTAAAACAAAATTACACAGAATTAACATAACAATCAGGAAACAGAAACACAGATACAGATTCTAACACAAGTGGAGCATGTTCACCTTCAATACAAATGCTACAGTCTATGAATATACATGAATATGCAAATTAGGAGCACCTACACCATCCCATACAGCCTAAAGCTGCTAATATTAGCTAACGTACATCACAATAGTCACACTGATGTTTTCTCACTGATTTATTTCACAGCAGACAAAATTGTCAAAATACAGCATTAGGTTACCATGACAACCATGTAACATTAGCTACATTAGCTAGCTAGCTTAGCACACTTGTTCTGAAGCTATGTTGCTATCCTCTTAATAATTTGCATAAATGAATAATCTGTATCGCATACATAGCTCCGCCCCAAATCTGTTTTTACACAGAATCACTGAGAAAGTTTCTGTTTTGTGAATTTAATGTTAAAATTTTGCGTCTAATTTTCAAAAAGCATAACATTTTAAACCTTAGTCGTTTTTTAATAGATTGAAAGTATCATCAAATGTTTTTTTTTTAATGCAACAACATTTTACTAGCAGTCTGTTAGCAAAAGTAAATATTGTGATATATATACACTATATTACCAAAAGTATTCGGTCACCCATCCAAATGATCAGAATCAGGTGTCCTAATCACTTGG
>CM075017.1:24219061-24243393 GCA_037576675.1 Pangasius sanitwongsei | reverse complement strand
GGATGGCACTTAAGTTCATATGTGAGTCAAGGCAGGTGACCGAATACTTTTGGTAATATAGTGTATATATATATATTGTGTATCGTATAAATTTCCTCAAGAATCGTGACATTTATAAGAGAAGGAGAGAAAAAAGAGAAGGAAAGGAAAAGAAAAGAAAGAAAAAGGGGAAAAGGAGAGGAGAAATAAATAAATATGCACATAAAAAAAAAAAGAAAAAAACAAAACACAAGCAAACCAAAAAGGAATGAATACTTGGGGAAAAATAAAAATAGAAATAATTTAAAAAAAAACCAGAAAAAATACTAAATAAATAAATAAATAAATAAATCCTCTTGACACTGAGACTGAGGCTGCTTGTGTAATCTAAATGGGACTGTATTCTCCAGTGTGTGTGTGTGTGTGTGTGTGTGTGTATATATATATATATATATTATTTATTCATGTCCTCTCTTTATTCTGTGCTAAAAACCGCGAGCGTGATGTGAAGTCTCTGCAGTCGGACTGAAGAGGCAGTGAGATATTGAGCACAGCATCCTAATCATGATCTCACATCTTCCTCTTGCCAGCACCGTGGTGGTGGAAAAATCTCCCCCGGAATAATCTCCTTCCCCGATAGAGTTATGGAATGTAATAATAACTCGTCTGCGCGGCTCGTTTATCATCCGGCGCGCTTTAGAACCTGCGGGACTCTCAGGGGGCGAATGGGATTAAGCAAATAACACTCGCTCCCGCCTCCTGCCTCCACCGCCTCAACCACATTACACCCGTAAATAAGAATTTTCTCTCCAATTTGCAGACAGATGCAGGACTTACGGGACAGAGCAGAGTGCTGAAACATCACTCCTGACGCCGCGAGTCGCTTACTGCTGCCGGGGAATAACCTCAGCGACATATTATTATCGCTAAACTCACTGAAAACGCCACGCTTAATTCTCCACCTCAGATCATGCTAACCACTTCTTCTGACTTTAAATAGTTTAAATAGATTTGTTAGCTAGCACAGGTTTAGAGTTTAAAAGGTAACTTCCTGCCTTCTTCTTCTCCTGCTTCTTCTCACCTCTCTGATACAGCGCAGTGTGATTAGCATTTATACGTTTATATGTTCATTCCCAGAAAAAAAAAACAAAAGAAAAGATAACGGAGTTTTTATTGCTGCTCTGCAAAGCATTTTAGTGTATCAGCTATAAAACTACAGAACTAATTTATCTACAACACAGCGAGTTTTAAAAATGCTATAAAGGCAATAAAAGATCTCAGCATCACTCACAGGGACTCAACTCCAGAGCCAGCAAATTAAACCGATCTGAAAGAAAAGATCATCATCCAGATTTCTTCTTGTTGTTGAAAACATGCAGAACACCATCATCAGTCCACTGTGACCGGGTCCCAAACCATATCGCATTAAATCCAATAAAAACATGGCTCTGAGAATTAACCAAGTGGACAAGGGGAACTCTGAAGGAGCTGGAGATCTCAGATGGGAGAAGCTGCCTACGAGGACAACCACAGCCTGGACACTACACACAGCTGGACTTTATGAACGAGTAGTGAGCGGCAAGCCATAAGACACGTTGGAGTCTCAGGAAACATGTAGAAAAATGTTCTCTGGTCAGATGAGACCAAAATTTAACATTTTGGTCTTGGCATGAAGCACTATGTGGGGCAGAAACCCAACACCAAGCATGGTGGTGGTAGCATCATGTTGTGGAGATGCTTTTCATCAGCAGGGACAGGGAAAAACTGGTCAGAGTTGAAAGCCAAATGAACCCAAATCCAGGACAATCCTAGAAGAAAACTTGCATGCGATTTGAGACTGGGGGCGGAGCTTCACCTTCCAACAGGACAAGCACATTGCCAAAGCTACACTGGAGCAGATCAACTACAAGAACCTGAAAGTGATAGAACGGCCCAGTAAAAGCCCAGACCTCAATCTGACTGAGAATCTGTGGCAAGACTTCAAGAAAATTGAACACTCTCCATCCAATCTGACAATCTGCTCAAGTGATTTGACCAGGAAGTATGGACAAAAACATGAGGATCCAGATGTGCGAAGCTGAGACATATCCCAGCTGGTGATAGTTGGCTCTATCGGGGAAAATTTACAGCTTCAGGTATAAAACATTGCACAAGTCCATTTCAGTTCCAGGTGGATAGTTCATATGGGGGGAGGGGGGGTGTATACTTATGCAACACACTGTAGGACACATAAACAACATCATCAGTCCACTGTGGGCGTGTCCCAAACCACTCACCCTATTCACTATATAGTGCACACAAACACCATCACTAACATCTTCAGCATCCAGCTGTGACTGTAGCATGAAACACCTCCCACTGCTTTCAGATCTCTTGTCATGGTGAGGAGAAGAAAAGGTGTTAGAACCTTAGAAAGATAATGACGTCAAACGAGCTGCACAGTAATGAGGACTCGAAGGACACACCGATTGTTTTGGTTGCCATAGCGATCGTCTTCCTGAGAGAAACTGGAGTGAGAAGACAAAGTAGTCAAGACTGAAATAAAGGGATTAGTGTGTCACATATCAGCTGAAATGAGATGCTGCGGCTATGGATTATTAATCAGCACTGAGCTTCTGAGACTAAAATGAATTAAAAAATCCATATTCTCTATAGAGCGGCGAGCATAAGTATTTGCCCCCTTGAACTTGTCCGCATTATGTAGCCTTAGAGCTGAAATGGACGTAAAAAATGAGCCTATGCAAAATAACCCATAATCTTCAAGCGTGGGGAAGAAAATCAATATAGTCTGCAAAATTATTTACAAATAAAACACATAAAAATTGTGATTGCGTAAGTATTCACTCCCATTAGTGTGAAACCCCCAATCGCAATATAACTACACCTGTTCCTGGAAGAACTCAGAGTTTGATACCTAAACAAACCGCATCATGATGAGCAAGACGCGATCTTCTGTCTGGGACCAGAAAAGTTCTAGAAAAGAATCAATCAAGGTTTGAATTTGAACATTAAATCCATTATTAAAGAATGGAAAGAACAGGACACAACCGCACCTCTGCCTCGAGGAGACCGTCCACCAAAAGTCAGTGAGTGGGTAAAGAGGGGATTAGTCCGAGAATTAACCGAGAGGGCAAGAAGAACTCTGAAGGAGCTGGAGAGTTCCACGGCTCAGATAGGAGAAACTGTTCACAGGACAACCACAGACTGGACTTTACGGAAGAGTGTTGAGAAGAAAGTCACTACTGAAAACAGCCATACAAAGTCTTGTTTGGAGACTCAGCGAACATGGGAAAAGGTTTCTCTGGGGTGAGGAAAACAAAATTAAACTTTCTGGCACAAAGTGCTAAGTTTGGTGGAAACCCAACACTGAGAACACCATCCCCGCTGTGAAGCATGGTGGTGGTAGCATCATGTTGAGTGTTACCCTTGGCCTCTTGATTGCTAAGATACAGTCTGTTCTGTTCAGCAGAATAATTCTTATTTAGGAGAAAGGTGTGTAGGTCTGAGTCTCGTTAGCATCTCATCATCATCATCATCATCATAATAATAATAATAATAAGAAGAAGAAGAAGAAGACGACAAAGAAGAAGAAGAAGAACAACAACAACAACAGTGACAAAAACAAGAGAAAGAAGAAGAAGAAGAAGAAGACGAAGAAGAAGACGAAGAAGAACAACAACAACAACAGCGACAAAAACAAGAGAAAGAAGAAGAAGAAAAAATCCAGAATATTACAGGTTATGATTTTGCCCTCTTTATTGATTGATTGATTGATTTTTAAAAACTTTATGTAAAAAATGAGAGTTGTTGATGTTTTGAGACTGTCTAAACACTGATTCTTTTTCCCATTGTTCACCCTCCCTCTCTCTCTCTCTCCCTCCCTCCCTCTCTCTCTCTCTCTCTCCCTCTCTCTCTCTCTCTCTCTCCCTCCCTCTCTCTCTCTCTCTCTCTCTCCCTCCCTCTCTCTCTCTCTCTCTCTCTCTCTCTGATCCTCTGTAAGCTGACAGATGGCCGTGTGACCCCATAATCGAGGGGTTAAATTTCTATTATTCTCCTCCAGATGTGTCCACACTGCTGTCCTCTCATTCCTCCACACATCTACAAACATCTGGCTGTTTATCTGATCCATGTTACAATGTGCCATTACAGTAGTGTGTGTGTGTGTGTGTGTGTGTGTTTAAGAGGTTTAGAGAGCAGATGGCATGGTCATGTCCTCGTCCTCTCTCTTACTGTCACAACTTCATTATTTCACGGTAAACAGGGCAGTGATTGATGTGAAAGTGATATACAGCTGCTGTAGAGGGAACAGAGAGTGAGTGTAAACTATATTAGCATAAGTGTGTGTGTAAATGTGTGGATCATCTTCTGAAGCACATCTGGATATGAGATCAAAGACCTGTTGTGGTAAAGATGCACATAAAGCAGCTGATATTTAAATGTTAGCATCATTTACTGTGGTTGTACGACGACCATGCCTCCTCCACTGGTACAAGAAGGTTTCACTGGATGATTAAAGGTTCTTAACCTCCTAAAAACTTCCTATCTGAACCTTTTTTGATAGGGAAACTCTCAGCTGTATGGTTCTAAATAGAACCTTTAAGTGTTCCCCAGAGGAGCAACCAATGTTCCTTATGGGTTCTAACACTTTTTAAAAGAGTGTATAATCTTTATTTAGCTTCGAAAGATAATACGACTGGAAGCTGCAGGAAATGGACAGAATGACCCCTGACATGATAAGACATAGACATGCAATGTGGAACCAGGGTTCTGTGGGTTCTTCATCAGATAAAGAGAGAGAGAACTTCCTTCTTTCCCCATCAGTACGCATTAAAGTAAGTCTAAACCTGATCTCACTCTATCCAGCTTCACTCCTCCTTCTGGAGGCACTCAGGCTGTGTGTGTTATGATAAAGGTGTTTGTTTGTGTGTGTGTGTGTGTGTGTGTGAGTGTTGTGATAATGGATCTAATGACCTGAGAAGGTGCTGACGACATCTGAAATGTTCCTCAGACCCACGAAGGAGAACTGATACAGTCTCCAGGAGCGGATGTCTCCGACCTCGACGGAACTCCGCTTCCACTTATAAATGATCTCCTCCTTCGGGTAGCCGTCTGCAGAAATGAAACGATCAGAATTACAAAAAAAAATCAAGATGGACTCTTCTGGAGTTTTAAGATAAATTACTGTTTGTTAAAAAAGTGAATATTCTGCGATTAAAACCAGTCACGTTTTCCCCTGAAGCTTCCACGTGACTCTTGCACACGTGTGGAATTCACCACTTCAGAAGATGTGACTCCATGTTGATGATAATATTTTAAATTAGATAGCATGCACCTGGGAAACGTTGACATGACAATGGTTTGGTTTCATTTCCACTGCCACTTTGTCTAGTTAGCTAAATCATTAGCCCCCTTTTTTGTGGTTGCCTAGCAACAGAGTTCTCATCACTTGAATAGCAAGCGAAACCTAGTAGCCATTATCAGTACTGTTAGTGTGTTTAGCCCCGCCCTTTCTGTTCTGTGGGCGGGGCCAAGTTAGTGCATCACAACCCACTTCATTTTTTTATCTTGTTAACTGTTTATCTTTCTCTGTGTGATCTAGAACATGAAGAAGTGTGCGATTGACAAACCCAATTTGAGACACAGCCTTAATTCATTATATATAAATGTTTAGTACTGTGTTTCTTCCTGAGGTTCATTTAGTCCACATGATGGACGGCTCAAATCTCTGGTGGATTATCGAGTCACTCGGTGTCGTTCGTATCTCTCTGAGGTGTGACTAGGGGAAGCCAGCTGGATTGGAACGAGGCCGATCTCCATCCATCGATGCGTGTTATAATTTTTTCACCACATTTTTTTAAAGAAACTCTGTCAGAAAGCTTTCTGTGGAGCTCTTTCCCGTGTGCCCCATGTGCTCCCTCGCAGTCTCATTAGCATGAAAAAGGTCTTCGCTCACCTCTCCTGCGTTACGAGAGAGAGAGAGCGAGCGAGCGAGAGAATCTTCTGGAACAGCCTGAGTCTGATGTGCTGAAAGGCAGGTGATGAGGGAATAAAGTGACATTTTCATCATTACTCGTCTCGAAAAAAATGTGAAGGCCAGAAAGCAGAGAAAGAGAAAGAGAGATAGCGATATCTGACATTCTCATATCAGCATGCAAAAGAGCCGGGTTTTTGGCACGGGAGGAAAGAGCGGCAGAGAAAACGGAAAGAAAACGAGGAATGTTAGAGGAATGGAGAAGCAGCATATGGCCGCACTTACAGCTCGAGAACTCCAGGGGACAGGAATGCTCATCCATGGGAAAGTTATTCAGTTTAAGCTGGCACTCGGCATCGATGGTCAACCTACGGACAGAAATAACTCGCACGATTACATCGCTAACACAGGCCAAGATTTGTTTCACATTACAGCACACACACACACAGAAACACACACTCACTCACACACACACACACACACACAGAAACACACACACATTTCCAATCTGCAGCTTTGGATCGTTCCCATTATGTGGGCAAAAAAAAAGGGAATTAACAAGTAAGACATGAAAGCTGCATTTGGCATTTAGCATTAGCATGAAACTTCAATTAATTCATCATATAACTGGATAAAAACCAAAAACGTGACTGTCCTTATTTCCACTTGAAAAGATTGCCGTATTTGTGAAGTATAAATATAAATCTGTAAAAATATGGAGGCACTAATGTGTTGCATTGTTAACGAGTTTCTTCATGGATATAGTTTTGGAGCGCTTACATTATTCTGTCTGAATTAAAACAGATATTTTAAAGTCCTAAGCTCACACCACGCAAACGAAGCGATGTGGCGATATACCGTATTATTGAGATGACAGGTCACCAAGGAGTTTCACTCAGATCTCCGTAAATTCTGTACGTTTTGCATGTTTTTAAGGTTTTGCATGACTAATTAGCATGTAAACTGGCTAGTTTGAAACTTTTAGCTGCTTCGCTTCTCATCCAGAAAATATGGTTAAAACGTGAACATTTATACCGACTACAAGTTCTACCTCAGCGTGTACAGGATCCGCCCATCGTTCCAGATCCGGAGCATGCGATTGGGCGTGGTGATCCAGTGGGCGTCGGCCTTCTTGGAGTTCCGGAAGAAGGTGTCAGGGATCCAGATCTTTCCCACCATGTTGCTGTTGAGACGCAGAACCTTCATGGTGCTGTTGAACTTCAGGCGTCTGTCGTACCAGGTCTGAGCGAAGAAGATGTCGATGGTGTATTCCTGAGAGGGGGAGTGAGGGACATCAAGGGCACTTAAACACTTAGTGCACTACAAAGTGAGCGAGGGCTTTGCTGGCAGCACAAGGCTGTGTTCCATTGCTGATTTAAACACACCCTTGTCGAGTCATGGGCAGTGTTGGTACTTTATCAGCTCTTGGGAAGTTTGTTAGAGGAAACGTAAGTAAGTCAATATAGCTGTAGGATATTTACCCAGAATGCAATGCCCTTCCCTTCATCAGTGTAGTCTGTGGGGTTGCTGATGAGCTAGCTGACCAAGCTAATAAGCCTCTCTTTATGTTCTATGTTGAAAATATTTTATTATAAGTAAATATTTCAATAAACAAACAAGTAAATCTGATAAACTTTAGTACTAGCTAGTTAATAACAAGCTAGCTAATTGGCATCCTAGCTGGTATGCTAGCTGGACTCTGTGCATATTTAAAATATTTAATTTAATAATTTAATATAGCTAACCCCATTCATAATACCTGATAGAACTTTGTTACTTTAACACTGTGAATAAGCTAATTAGCATGTGAAATTCACATACAAAAATAAATTAATCATGTAAAAAAAATTAATTCTGAAAAGAATCACATGTAAAAATTAACGAATAACAGAAATAACAATCACATGGCCATGTGACTTCTCAAGGAAATTTATTTCACTACATTTTACCAGTAAATCCTCTCCACATTTCTGCGTGTTGTTGATCCAAGGCTCACGTGGTTAAAGTGTTCGCATCAGTACACAATCACAGCTGTAATCCAAAGCGCACGTTTACGTTCATGCTTCAGAAGCAGAAAACGGTGAGTGGACGTCTGAGAGCCAAAAGTGAAGCCGAGGTGCAAAGCGTGACCTCAGAGCTTCCTTACATGCACATAGAAGTTCTTTAGGAAGTTCTGAGAGCATTTTAACTCACTCCAAGAACATCAGTGATGGAGCTGCGGAGGTTCGGAGGCTCTGGAGGGCGTGATTACAGGAATTACTGGAGCAGCATTTCTACAAATCGAATCTCTGCACGTGGACGTTTGCGAGCAGTGAATATTACACGAGATCAAATCTGTTCTTAAAGTCACACTGTAAGAAAAAAGCAGGCCTCATTCGTCTCTATGGATACGAACAGATTTATTCGTAAATCATTCACAGGAGCGTTTACACAGCGACTTCTAGGTATTAATGCGAATCGTGTTCGTTCAGAAAAGTGATGGGTTCCTATGATTTTGCGTAGATTTTATATGATATATTTTATATATGGATTATGCTGCCAAGTTTAAATTTCAATTGCAATTAAATAAATTAAGACAAATAAGACTGTCCATTCAATTATAACAAAAGTAATGGCACCCTAAAAAAGGACAAAGAGTTAGTGTGTGTGTCTATGGTAGTCTCATGTCTATGGCACTGGCTGAGCTGCATTACTGGAAGATTTAGCAAACGGCATACTTAGGAGGTGCTCTTTCACCGTTTAGTTGCCGTTTTGAAATTTTCAGCTCTTTTATGGAGTTCTGTGGGCGTGGCTAAATGTAAATGTGCCATGAAGACACTTGTTAATTCATGGGTATTTCGCATTTATCAACATACACACAAGTAAGAAGAAAATCAGCAAAATGTTTGCAAGGAATTTTCAGTTTGGTTTCGCCATGGAGACATTTACACAGAAATCAGATCCAATGCTCTCCCTTTTTAAAATAAACATTTTTTTGAGCAGATTTGATACTTATGCCATAATAATGAGCTGGACTTTAGCACGCTGCTGCTTGTAAAGATTGTTCTAAACCTTTACGCAAATATTACTGTTAGATTGTGAAATCTGTGATGCTGTAAACAAATTCCAACTATAATGGTTCAGATTACAGATTCGACGATATTTTTTGTCAAAGCTTCAATCACAGAAGCTACTGTTACTTCTCAAAGCAAAAACCCCAAGATAAGAACCCATACCCAGATGTAGAGCAGAACTTTGTGGTGAAATCTGGATTTATTTAGCAGAACCTGGTGTGTGAACAGACCAGAACACTTCCGCAAGAGAGAAAAAGAAACAGAGGGAGATTTTTTAAGCCATACAGAGTTTTGTACGTAATTATCGAGCCTGTGAAAGCGGCCATCTTGACTCCCTGAACCTGAAAATTAAATGTTTAACGGGGCAGTTAATGGGCTTGCGTTTTTAGCACGACGTTCTCTAACTCGGTAACTCCCTAGGGTCGGTCATTATCCTCAGAATAATATTCGGCTCTTCTGGTTTCTCTGCTCAGAAATGCATCACGACTTTGAGCATATTAAACAGCCAAAGGCACACGGTCCAGCGGAACATTTTATTACTCCTCCAGTTCATTTATTTATTTATTTATTTTAATCTTTTTATTGCTTT
Source organism: Pangasius sanitwongsei (assembly GCA_037576675.1). Classification (NCBI taxonomy): domain Eukaryota; kingdom Metazoa; phylum Chordata; class Actinopteri; order Siluriformes; family Pangasiidae; genus Pangasius; species Pangasius sanitwongsei. The sequence goes on along the minus strand of CM075017.1, from coordinate 24,233,801 downwards.
GTGGAACATCAGACCCCTGTGGTTTGCAGCACAATAGAAAGTACACTTTTCAAAACTGTAGTTTCCTGAGCAGTTCTTTAGTTGGAAGTGTTCACCTAAAATAAAGGCTTCTAAGTAGAACCTTGGGTTGAAGATTTAATTATCAAGTGGACCCTCAAACAACCCCTGAAGAACCCTTTTTTCTAAGCGTGTACAAAGACAGTTAAATATATTTAAACTCTTGACAGGTTCTAGATATTAAATAAACAATAATAAGCAATAATTTGGAGTATTGCATACTTACCCAGTTAATACACACACACACACACACCCTTAGAAAAAAAGGGTTCTTTAAGGGTTCTTTAAGGGTTCCTTGAATCACTGTAAGAGTTGTTAGCTTCAAATTAATGAACTGTATATTAAATTAATGAACTGTTCTTTCTGTTCAATTGTTTCTTAGCTTTCAATTAATTTAATTAATTAATTCCAATGAAGGATTCTTATCTTCCAGTTAATTAAAGGTTCTTCACTTCCAATTTAGGGTTCCAAGCTTCTAGTTAATTTAGGGGTTTTAGCTTTCAATGAAGGTTTCATATCCTCCCTTTTATTAAGGGTTGTAAGTTATAGTTTAAGTGATAGGTAAGTGTTATTAGCCTGCCAAAAAATGAACCCTTTCTGACAGGAAGGCACTTTGTCGTAGGATTCTTAACAGCCCTTAAGGGTTCTAAATATTTTATGAGTGTATCAGCAATCATCATTTTTTTCCTAGAACCTCACAACAAAATAAAAATCCCAAATCTGCAGCATGGTCCTGTGTGTATGAGTGTGTAAGTGTGTGTGTATATGTGTGTGTGTGTGTGTGTGTGTGTTCAGCACAGAGCTTCTCTGTTGTCTGGTGGTTTTGTCACATTGCCCCTGTTTTTTTATTTGCATTTGCAACCCTGACAGAACCACTGCACATCAGATCCACAGTGCGGGGCGGAGAACCGGGCCGCGTGCGCCGTGTTCTGTACGGAGCTCAGAGCATCAAAGGAAATGAAACTTGCTTCAGAAGAGGCTGAAAAAATCCCTCAGAGACGCCGAAGACACAAAAATGCTCACATCAAAAGACATCGAGCGGTAAGGACCATGCAGGACACGCCCTCCTCCAGCACACACACACACACACACACACGCCGTCCTCTTTGTGAATTCGTAAAGCTGAATATTCGGAGGCGATAATGGCGGCAATGTTAATGTGATGCCTCTGGGACGCAGTTTAAGATGAAAGCAGTAATTACATCATCTTTATTCATTAAACATTGAGCTGCTAAAGTCGAAATTCATTCGCATCACATCACATCACAGCGCTGCTCACACTTCCACCGCACGGCCGCAACTTTTATTCTCTACACAATTTCAGTGCTGTGTTAGCACCGACATGCATCCTAATGCCAACAATTAGAAATACAGTAAATAGAAATACAGTAAATTACATGATTGTAAACTTTTCTGATTTTAAATATTGACAATTTTTAACTTGCCTATGTAGCAATTAGCTAAAGCTACCTGTAACAAAATGATATCTTTGTTTCAGACAGTAGCAAGGTGAGTTCAATTATGCTTCAAAGAAGCCATTTTAATTAAAAAACGGTAATCCAAGGCACACTTTCAAATGAAATTGTTAAAAGGCCTTTATTTAAATTGCTATTTAATAGTAGAAATATTAAGGAAGAGGGAATAATGGGCTGCAGTCCCACGAGTTTTGGCAGAAATGTGTTTTAGAAGGACCAGTGGCTAGCATGCGGCGCTCTCACCGCCGTATCATCATATTATCATATAATCATTATTTTAAATTATAATATTGTTTTTGGAATGTACCAGAGGAAAAACAAAACATTTAAATTAGCAAACAAACCATCAAAAATCATAAAAAGGCTGTATTTTTGTTATAAATATCTAAAAATCACGGACTTAGAGAATAGCGTCATGTCTGCATTCAGAGAGAATTAATAAAACTGAAACGTTCTGCGTCACCAGCTACATACATTTATATTTAAAACGTACATAACTGTGGACTCGAATGTTTACCGATGATGTAATAAGAGTGAAAATGCCCATGCTTAATTTAAACATAGAATAAAACCCTGAGCAACTTCATTTTCTCCCTGAAAGCTGCATTTAATCTAATTATAGCGACTGCTAACAACTAGCGGTGTCTTTTCGTGCTATTTATATCCGGCAGTTTAATTCCTGTTCTCTGCTTCCAAAATAGAAGTGAGCTGCGTGGATTATGAAAGTCGAGTCTCAATTAGTCTGGAGTGAGTCATGAGATGAAATCGATTCAAACCCGAGAACGTATAAAGGAAATAAACATCCAGAATGTTCCATATATAGAGCCCTGAGGCACGCCTTTAAAACCTCTCCGTGTTTCTGTTCATCATATCGATGCAGAGCGAGTGCGTTGTTTCTGTTAGTGCTCCAGTGCCTAACGCCCGACTGTGTACAGTATAAAAACACCAACATCAAAGCACAATGGCTTATTTAATTGAATGTAAAGCTAATTCCCCCTGAGAGGAAGACGGAGATGTTAACCACACTTTAATTGGCATCAAGATTACAGTGCTAGGGGTTTTTTTCTTAACACCTCAGGGAAATCACTTACCATGTTGATTGCATTTACAGGGCCGATGCTATTAACAAACATGTCCGTGTGGATCACAGTGGGTTTGACTGCAAAAGAGAGATAGAGAGAGAGAGAGAGAGAGAGAGAGAGAAAGAAAAAGAGAGAAAGAGAGAGAGAGCAGTTATACATAAGCCATTGAGAGCACGTTTAACACCTTCACCAGTTTGTTTACTTATTATATAACTACTGTAATTTATTTCAAATGTACTGTATATAAATCATTTTCATCTTACATAACATATATTTAAAACATATTTAAAATGTAAATTAAAATAATTTTAAAAATTATATATATATATATAACAAATAAAACCCCATGAACAATACATTTATTCACTTAAGTTATATATAAAATATTTAAAAAATTGAAAATACACTGTACATTTTAAGTGGTGTTTATCATTATACATTAGTATTTTTTAGTAAATGGTATAATTTATTTTAATAAATATTACTTAAATAATAATAATAATAATAATAATATTTAAAATATATACAAAAGAAATACAAACTTGTGGTACATAAACCATTAACAATATGTTTAAAACCTTCAATACACTTCAAATAAAACTTTAAAATATGCTGTTAATATTGTAATTTTAAATAATACCCAGAATGCACTACTCATTATGACTGTGATATTGTCATTGTTATCATGTTTCTCGTGGGTGTTGTGGGTATTTTCAGCACAAACCCTGTTACAATTTTCAGTCATAAGCAGCTGATCAGATACTGATTTATATTTTTCTATCGAGAGTTTCATTTTTCCTGCTTCACGTTACACAAGACGATTAAATTTCATCGCTTTCTTAAACGTGACACGGCTGTTCAGCTGGAACAGCGGTAGCGTATCGCTGTACTGAATAAAAGCCTTGTGATAAGGGAGAGCAGTGACATTACGGAGGATGTCAGCGTTAATATGGCGGCTGGTCGGAGCAGATTGGTGTCACAGCGAGTGCACATCTTCATCATTCCCCTGCAGTCCACTCGCTTCAACATCACATCACAAATCCACAAACGCAGCCAAGCGTACGCACGATATATAGGACACGTAGTGGAAAGAAGGACAAGCCTCTGCTTTATACACTATCAGTGTATTATTAAATGCTCACACTGTCTGCATTGTCCTTTTCACGTGTTATAAATGAATCTGTACATTGTGTTTTTGTGTAGGTTGCAGTGTGTGTAATTAATAGATGATTCAGCTGAGAACAGAGAAAGTGGGCTGCAGTATTCCTTGAAAAGCTTGTTTTATTACAGCGTGATGTTTACCTCGATTATAATAATGCACGGTGTATTACTAATAATAACTAATAATATACGTGTATTGTAAGTAAAAAAATACAAGTGCTCATTTATTAAACAATGACAATGAGCCTTATTCGGAGTCGACTAATTAAATTCAAAAGTTACGTCAATATTTACACGGGGAAAGTTCCTCGTATTCAGAGTCAGGTTACGCATCTGCTTAAGACCACAGCACTGACGAGTTCTGGACTCTGATTGGTCGTCAGGTGTTGATTAATTCTCTATAACAGCAGCTCTGACAGTAGCGCAGCTGCAAATCACAGCTTTATTTATAATTAATGCGCTCGTTCTAATACGTTATCGTTTCTATAGCAACAGCGCAGTCACAGACAGACGCTCCCCATAAAGATAAGATAAAATAAATTGTAGATGTGGTGAAGTTTTCTTAAAGTAAGGAGATGTTTATTTAACATGTATGGGAAGGAGTCTCCAGTGTCAGCGCTTTGTAACAGTCAGAGGTAAAGACGAGTTTACGCTTCTTTGTGGTTTCTCAGTTTGCATTTTTTTTTTTATTATTAACTTCAAGAGAGAGAAAAAGAGAGGCTGGTTACAGAGCGACTGCTTATAGCTGCTATAACGTAAGTCACGAACTAATTTGTTTCACCGACAACATGTAACTATAAACGGATATAAAATATGACGTATCATCCTTTAATCAAACTGCTGTGGTATAAGAGGAATGAAACACTTTGGGACATGCTGTTATAGGAAAATAATCAGTGGTAATGACACTTATATCTCTAGCCCTCGTGTTTACATCATCTGTCGCTGCCAAAACACGCAGCTGCGTTTGTCAAGAACTCTGCAGCTACGCGCTAGAACAAAAAATCTAATCAGGCTGAGATCAGAAAACACAGCCAGCGTGTTAGTCTTTCACCCACTACACTGCATGACAGCATTATGGCTTTTCCTTTGAATTTTCTCAAACAGTGGGTTCTAATGAACACACACACACACACACACACACGCACACACACTACACTTCCTGTAGAGCTCTCAGTGGTGAAAACATTTACATTCACACTGTACATGGTAAAGTGTGTCAGACAAAACTTTCTGGAGGCAGAGCATTCCCTAAAGGATTGTGGTTCTCGCTGCACACACACACACACACACACACACACACACAAAAGACCGCAGTTGCATAAATATTGCATGAGGCACACAATCGACTTGAGCCGGATTATACCGCAATCCATGCTCTTCTCCTTCAAGTGCTTCAGGCAGCAGGAGAATTAAAAAAAAAAAAGAAAAGAAGAGCCAAACATAGAACCCTGAGGCTCTCCTTAAAAATCCTCCTGTACTCATTGTGAGCCTGCAATCACTGCTCGAATAGAGCACGCGGAACTGTGGAACCTTCATAACACCGCCATTTTTTTTTCTTTTTTTTTTTCCTTCAGCTTCATGACGGTTCTCCCAGGAGAGGATCATGACCCCATGATTCCGGCTGCCAGACGTGCTGAATATCTGGAATGTTGCTACGCTAACACGTCCTAAACGTGTTGTCGTGACACTGCGGGAGTTGCAGCTCAATCGTTTGCTTGCATTCAGCACGGGGACTAAAAATAGAGCATTTCTGCAAGCTGTGAAATTTATAATGGATTTATAGACTGAAGTGTCAGGATTGTGTACATTATAACAGCGTGCACTGTTCGCCGTCGAGCGTCTAATATCTGACAGACAGATAGACAGAGCTGAAGTACATTTATTTATATTTATTAGAGATGTAACCGAATATGAATACGTTAATCGTAAACAAACAGATAGGCATACAGAAATGAACAGGAGGTGCACTGCTCGGCTTTTTCTTTTCGGCAGAAAGGTTCACAGGGCGTATGGTAGAGACGAGAGGTGTGTATCAGAACTGGGACGTTTTTACTTTCAGATGGGACAAAAACAACGTCCACATTCATTACCATGAACATTAACATGAACATACGGTGCTGTGTGATACATCACAGCATTAAATCCTTCATCATTAGTAACTGCCTGGTCAGGGGAGCACTGGTTTAACTCAGGCTACTAGCTTGTTTATATTTTGGGAAATATTCATTCATTCATTCATTCATTCATTCATTCATTCATTCATTCATTCATTCATCATCAGTGAGCACTTTATTCTCCTCAGGGTCATGGTGGTTCCGGAGTCTATCCCGGGAAAATACTTATTCACACCTCAGGGCAATTTATCTCAGTCAATCCACCTACTGGCATGTTTTTTTTAACTCGGAGAAAAACCTACACGGACGTGAGGAGAACATGCGAAACTCCACACAGACAGATTTCTGGGAAAAAGATCCAACTAAAGTGGTTAAAAAAATACTGCATGCGGTTACAGACAAAAATAATAACTGTGTGAGTGGGGTTTCAGAAACCGTCCCACACACATCTCTAGTGGAGATCAATTATGAACCGGAGTGATGTAGCTGAGGCTGAGGAACTGTCAGTGCCAGGATTGTGGTTTAGGCCACACCCATTAGAGATAGTGACATGTTACACCACTAATCCACGCCTTTGTTCAGAACCCGGGCTTTTGCTTAGTGTTGAACATACTGCAGCAAAACATACTGCATTTTACTTCATCATTTACAAAATAAAAATATCGCTGTGGTACAGTGAAAACCCTTCACATGGTCCAGTTTTGACATTTTCTACTATATAACTCTGAAAACTACACACATTCCTGAACATTTGTATATTTTGAAGTCCCCAAAAAGTGAAAAGAGAGAAAATCCCATTAAAGGATTTCATTCCAGCTCGACTGAAACACGCTGCATCCAGCTTCAGCGATCAAACGATCAGAATGATGAGTAAACACTCACCTCCTATATCCGGCCTCAGCTTGTTGTCGTATCCGTCTAGTAAACTGTTGAGAATGTGTGTGACGTCACTCTCGTACACCTTCGGGGTCAACACCCAGGTTTTGTTTGTCACTTCGTCGTCATCGTTTTCTGTTTGGAGGGAACTGGAGATGAAAAAGAGAAGAAAAAAACAGTAAGGTGTGACGGAACAAAAACGGAATTGAACATTTCTGATGTGAAAATGTTCACAGAAACAAATTTCAAACCCAACGATCAAAAACATGACACTCTGAACAAAGAGCTACTTTTTAAAACTGTCCACAGTTAGAGAAGAATTAAAGAAAATTCCAGAAAATATTATAAACGTTGGCATGAAAGTAATAAAACACTCAAACAGCAGCTGAGCTCAGTGATCACACTGATCTGAGATTAATGGGTGTGGCCTAATATTCTAATGAGCATGCTTGACTGACAGCTCTGTCTCTGAGACTCCGCCTCTCAGGTAACTAAACACAACAGCACAGTCCATGTAGCTCGCTAGCTTAGCTTTCACTCACAATTACAGTGACTGATTAAACATTAAAAATCATCTTTTTTTCTTATTTTCCCTCATTGAATATTTGCATTGTAAATTTATTAAAAATATTTCTAAATGTATAATTCTTTCGGTAATATCCGCTGATTTCTGGAGCTTATTCTGTCAGAAAAATCTCAGCATAATTAATTGTTATGACATCGTGGAAAATATTGCAGTATGATTTGGTATATGGTATACGATGATATGTGATATTTGTAAAAACTAAAACAAACAAAGAAACAAGAATCAAATGATTAAATAAGTAAATTTGAACATACTGGAGACATTCAGAAAAGTGTATTGTGATGTAAATTTATCAGATGTTTCTAAACAGATACTAATAATGATCATAATTTATATAAACTGACCATCGATCAACGTCACCAAAATGTACAACTCAACACACGTTAAATCAACACCGAAAGCTTTTTCACATCTCGTTTTTTCATCCAGAGCTCATGAATTCTCAGGGACCGAGTGGACCTTGGCATCGCAGAGCCGTAACCATGGAAGCGGACGGAGAAAAAGCCCATTGCACTGCTTTCATGAGGATAAATCATCTTTTCAGTCCCGGAGAGTCGAGAGAGAGAAACCCAGAGAGCTCACAAAGCTTTTTCCTGCGCCGTGTTCTGGGAAAAAACATCATCATCCCGTGACCTGCAGTCTGCTCTGAGAGACTCTGAGTGCTCAAACGTTCTCTAAAGTCCATTACATCTTCATGGCTAGACTCCAGGTCTGTCCTTTTCGCCGAGGAAAAAAAAAAAATGTTCTCACGCTTAATGAGTCATCTGAAGCAGGAAACAGGCGCCACGGTTCCAGTGTTAGTTACAGGAAGGTTAAGACTCGCTTCGCATCCACAAGAGTGAATACAACAAATATAACAAACAATTAGTACTACAATAACGCACTAATGACTGAAGAGTGTTTATTCTAGATTTACACCACAGCGCTGCTGAACTCTGCGCTCTGATTGGTCAGAACGTGTTGATTAATTCTCTATAGCTCTGACAGTAGCGCAGGTTTATATTAATGCACTCGTTCTGATACGTTATCGTTTCTATAGCAACAGCTCATTCACAGGGACGATCACAGTGAGGTTTTCTTAGAGTAAGGAGGCGTCTATTTAACATTTATGGAAGGAGTCTCCAGTGTCAGAGGTAAAGAGTTTAAGTTTTCTGACGTCTTCAGGACAGAGGAGTTTACGCTTCTTTGCGGTTTCTCGGTAACGTGCGTAACAAGCTGCGATTTTTTTTCAAGAGAGAGAATAAAGAGAGACTGGTGAGGGAACGAGTGTTTATAGCTGCTATAACGTAAGTGACAACAGGAACTCACTTGCTTCATTAACATTAAATGTAACTTTAAAGTATGATGTGTTATTCTTTAGTAAATAAAATTGTAATCGTTGGTAAACTGCAGTGGTATAAGAGGAATAAAACCTTGGGGACGTGCTGTTAGAGGAAAATAATTAACTTGCTGCTGCACTGCTGTCAGAGCTTCCGCTGTAGGAAATTAAACACCTTCTGACCAATCACAGTCCAGAATTCATAAGATCAGGACTGCTCCAGTGCAGCTATGTGATAAAGAAAGCAATAATTAAAGTCGTTTTGGTTTTCATATTTGTGGCGTCTCTCCATCTCGCCTTTGGACATGATTACGTTTTAAAGAGAAGTTTGAAATTCGCTCATCTGTCACTCTCCTGATGCACGGGGTCCTCGTGGTTAATGAGGAAGTTCAAAGCTTTAGTGAACGCTTTTCAGCTGAATACATTAACACGTTCTTTGTAACTGATAGGTTTTGATTTGAAAAGGCACGCTGCAGCAGCGACAGGCCCGAGTGTCGCCTCTTTAACAGAACATTTCAAATCCCATTAAAGCAACACTCCATGATGACAATACGGCTAATTCTGAATGAGAGCTGAGGTGAATAAGTTCACATTTCACACACTATGCTAAAGCTAAGCTTTCAGTCACTGATACGTATGCTAGCATGGTAGAGTGCAGTACACCTGGTGTCAATGTACCACGATATTACTCCAGGTTACGCTAACACAGTATGACAGAATGCTAACACAAGATTACTATACTCTGTTTTTTAGTGAGCCACCATGTTTGAAAAATCTTGTAGCAAATTTCAGCTGATGCACTGCATCCTGAGACATCTCGTGGTTGACACCTTTATTCCCAGGGACCGATATTTCCAGGATATTATGTTTATAAGATCTTGTGCTTCCAGAGTAGTATGTTCCCAGTGTCCTATGTTTCCAGGTCCCTATATTGCCAGGGCCCTGTGTTCCATGACCCCTATACACACAGGGACACATATGTCCAGAATCCTATGTTTCTAGGCTCTTATGTTTCCAGGTTCCTATATTCACAGGTATATTCCTATGTTTATGGGGTGTTGTGTTTCCAAGACTTGAGTCATATGTTTTTAGAGACTTCTTTGCTTCCCAGATACCCACGTTCCCTAGACCCCCTGTTTCTAGGTTCCTATATTCTCAGGGCCAAACATCACCAGGGCCTGATGTCCAGGATCTTGTTCTCCAAGGGTCTCGTGTTCTCAGGAACCCTATATTTCCATATATTATGTTTATATGGTGTTGTGTTGCTAGGTCCCTGTGTTTCCAAGGCCCTATGTTCCCAGGGTACTGTGTTCCTAGGGTCCTATATTCCCAGTTTTTTGTGTCCCTCATGTTCCAGGGGCCCTATGTTCATAGATCTCTATGTCCCCAGGATCGAGGGGCCTCGAGAGGCCAACATTCCTCGGGTCCTCTATGTTCCCAGGATCCTGTGTTTTCAGGGGCTTCAGGATAGACTAAAGATTGCCGTGAGATTGCTGTGGACAGTTCCACACGGACACTCTAAATATTCTTCTTACTGAAGTCTATACCCAAGTCTCCTTCATTATTCTGTGGATAACTTCACTTGGATAGTATAGATTTAAAGTTTCAAAACTCTAATCAAATAAAAAAAAAGACTCTGATGCTCGTACTGAAGATTCCTTTCAACACTCTCAAGGGTTCTTCCCCGTGTCGTCTCAGGGAGTTTTCCGTCACCACTTGTCACCTCTGGCTCCTCATTAGGGATAAATCTGAATCCATATGTGGATTTCTGTGAAGCTGCTTTGTGAAAATGTCCATTGTTAAAAGTGCTGTATAAATAACACTGAATTGAATTGAACTGTATTCTGATGTGCTCAGGATCTGATTCTCCAACGGCCCTGTAATCCCAGGGAGCTATATTTCCAGAAACACACATTTCTGATGTGCAGACATCGTGCACTCCATGATCCCGCTTTCCCTCGCCTAATGGCAGCAATATATCTTACAGTAGAAATGGTTCTGTGCATCATACACACACTGTCAGCACTTACACTTTGCCATTTGCAGAAATTTATTATGTTTAATTCAGATCATTTGCTATAAAACAAGATCTTGGCGGATTATTTTTAAACTAGCGCAGTCTGGCAAACCTTGTCATTATCTGTCCTTAAAAAAATCTGCCCATATGGATATCTACTATTGTTTGTTGCAGTTCCCATTTCTGACCACTAGGTGCAATAACAACTCTATGCAAGCGGCGTGAGGCAGGAGCGCGCTCGGCCCCATGATTTCACAACATCTACAAACGCGAGCAAATCTGTCCATCTGAAAATCTGTCCATCTGAATATCTGTCTATCTGTCCAATAACACCATATTTTATTGAAATAGTCAGAGGCTCAAAAGAAGTAATGAGTATTTGAATGGAATTTAAAAATGTATGGAGTTGTGAATGAGGACTTTATGAAGATTAATATTTGTTGAATAGCTGATAGAAATGGTGGAGCTCCGCCCCTCCTATACACTGCTGTATATATAGCACATGTCCTCAGGAACTTCTAATCCTTAATGATCGTGTTGTTTTCTAGTCTGATAGAGCTTAAAGACGCTGTTTCACCTCTCCTCTCTGTTATCCCAACCTGAGTTACTCGCTATTGCTAATCCTGAATCATTCCACACCCGAGCTCATGCTTAAACCCAGCTTTAACATTTCATCACTGCTAGCCATGTTAGCATGTTTAGCATGTCTGACTGAAGCTTTGCTGCTCGGGTTTTGTTTTTGTCAGCGATGGAGGTGTCTATTGTACGTTTCTCTGCGATATTATTCCCCAGCTCTGTCTCTCCAACATGCCAGGATGCTTCACCTCCCACACACTCGCAACATTTCTGCTTTATTTTGCTCAGGTTTCACTCCTAGCGTCACTTTCTGCATTATTTTGTGAAGTGGGCGTGTTATTTGTCCTTTTGACTCCACAGCAGGTGCCGGTGGCTGCACAGTGTTTCACACAACAATACAACTTCGAAACACGTTGTATTTATCGGTTTAATTTCATAAACCCAAAAGAACCCATGACGGTTTCCACTCTCTCATCGACGGTTTCCCAGCCCTCATCAACTAAAGCATTCTTTAAATTACTGCCATTTGACGGATTTTCCTTTAACCGGTTTTCGTTGATGCCACGATTCAATGAAAAATCGCTACTGGACAAGATTTCTTACATGGAAGCTTTATATTTAAGCCTTTCATCGCTTTCATAAAATATCCAAATATCTTGTTTAAAAATGTGCACTCACCCTGAGAGAGCAAAAATACCCTAAGTTTAAAAAAAGAGCAAATAATCATGTGATCGGTTAAAAGCAAAACAAACAAAAAATATCCATGTGATCATTTTAAAAAGAGACAAAAACACACACATGGACAGCTAAAATAAATCTATGTGGTCAGTTAAACAAACAAACAAAAACAAGCCAACAAAAAACCCTATATGGTCAGTTAACAAAAAAACCCTTTGTGGTCAGTAAAAAAAAACCAAAAAATGCTATATTTTCAGATGTTAAAAACAGTCCAACAAAAAAAAACCCTAAAACCAAACAAGTAATGAAAAACCCATCATCAGTTAACAAAAACAACAACAACCACAACAACACACCGACATGGGCAGCTAACAAAAAAACAAAAAACTGTGTTGTCAGTATGAAAGAGAATAAAAGCCCCGTGTGGCCAGTTTAAACAGAAAACGCCCCATGTGTCATGGTCACAGAGCTGAGATGCTAATCACACTGCACCATGTTCCCTGATAAACAGCCATCATTACATAATGAGCGACCATTTGCTGACTGTTTAGTCATATTTCCATTATCATATCCAGAATGCTAATGATTAGCCATGTTCATTTTAAGGGCTACACTCGGCCTGCTGTTAGCTAAAAAAAAAAAAAAAAAAAAAAAAAAGATGCTTCACACTCAGGTCATCTCGCTGCGCTTTAACAGCTGCCTTTTCTCTCCGTCATACACATTTAAATTCTTAACCACACCGTGATGAGTGTTTCACAGACAAAATGATTTTATTTTTGTGCCCTGGTCCCAGCCACACGTCTGAGTTTTTAAAAAAATATTCTCATTACCGTATTTCACAAGTGTGCTACAATTAGCCAACGTTTAATTCCGCTGTCAGATCGTCCAGAAACTTTCAGTGTTTCATAATTAAGCTGTGATTGAGTTTGGGTGATGTTTTCTTCACGTGCCTGCTGGTTAAATCCGTCTGATCACTGTGTGTGTGTGTGTGTGTGTGTGTGTGTGTGTGTGTGTGTGTGTGTGTTTGCTCAAACTGAAACAGGAAACAGGAGTCACGTCCTCAACACTCTCAGGCCCGAGGAGACGAGACCGTTAAGCATCCTGACCTCGGATAGCCTGCAATTCCCTGATCACATGACCTCTAAACACGGCCCGTTAAGCTCCGCTAAACGAGATTAGCTCAATCAGAGATGATGGGCTAATGCCACGCTGAATTAAACCAGGTCACATCAAGTGCTGATGCTGTGGCTAGGAAAGATTCAAGAAAATAGTTTAGCTAAAAAACTAAATGAGACAAAACCTGTTTGATGTCTGACTGTTAATTTCCTTAATTTTGCACTCCGACACTAAAGTAGCTAACACACACACACACACACACACACAACAACAACAAAAGAAATTATCCAAACAAAAATGCCCAAATGTTCATATACTCACTTTAAACATCATTAAACTCTGGAATGTTACTGTATTTATAATTAATCAATTGTGTAAAATATCAGCAAAAGTCCATATTTACACTCCAAAGTTACATCATCGACAATCGGGGCGGAGCCTAAAAGTGACATCAAATCAAATTTCACTCTTAAATACTAGTCAAAGTTACAACGTCTTCACACTGACAGGTAAAACTCCATGTTTAATGTTTCATCCCATTTTTTTAACCTTTCAACACCTAACAAAAGACTTTAGAAAAACACAGAAACAGAAGGAGTTTACGCTTCTTCGCGGTTTCTCTGTGTTTTTCTCTTATTAACTTGGAGAGAGAGCATAAAGAGAGGCTGGTGAGGGAACGAGTGTTTATAGCTGCTATAACGTAAGTGACAACAGGAACTCACTTAAATGGCTGTGGTGTAAGAGGAATAAAACATATGAGGACGTGCTGTTACAGGAAAATAATCAACTCTGGGTAGTAACAGTAACTCTGCTTCATCTCTCCATCGCATTGTTGATTATTTAACTGTAACAGCACGACACACACAGTGTTTATTACTTACAGGAAATGACTGAATGTCTATATTTGTTTTTATCATCATCTCCTCATGAGGAATATTCCATAAAGATATTTTCACTCGATATCTTTCAGACCTGCTAAGAGGAGATTGTAATATAATGGAATATAATCCAGGAGCTCATCTTGCAGTCACTCCTTCACTCTGTCTGACCTGGAAGTGGAGGCTCGATAGCCAGCGTAATGGAATAAAGGTATACAGGAATAAAGGTGTACTCCGGGGGTTCTGCTCTTTAAGCCGCCCCGCAGCGTGATATCAAAGTCATCTGCAGTCTTTTGAGCGGCAGAGCTTTAATCCCTGCCTCGCCTGCTGTAGATGAAATAAAACGCCGGGGTGTTGCACCACATGTCGTACTCTCACTAACTCACAGGAGGTTTTGATCTGAGCAGAAATGTCACGCTGACCCGCTGGTTCCCTGCAGACTCCAAAGTTCTCCTACCTGCAGGTTTCAGGCTGGCTGCCGTGCCCCAGTTCAGACCAACTTACCAATAAAGTTTAAACCAACTTTTTTAAATGTGGTGCTGAGGCCATAAATTACCTTAAAGGAACATTTCTGGAAAAAATTAGCATGTTAGAAATGCTTTTAATAAATCAGAAAAATACCTATAGAGAAACTGGCTCTAATTTCCAAAAGTATGTGCACCCCTGACCATCACACCCATATGCGCTTGTTGAACGTCTCATTCCAGATTTATTCCCCTGCATTTGTGTTATAATGAGCTCCACTCTTCTGGGAAGCTTTCCACTAGATGTTGGAGCGTGGCTGTGGGGATTTGTGTTCATTC
>CM075017.1:24189278-24194278 GCA_037576675.1 Pangasius sanitwongsei | reverse complement strand
ATCGGCTGCTTCTCGCTCGCAGAACATCACTGAAGCTTCGCAGCAGATAAAACCGTGGAAATCAACTCGATGTTCTAACACTCAGGGTTCTAGAGGGACAGGAAAAGAGCCTAAGATGAGTTTCATTTGAATAATTTAATAAGAAAAGGCCATAGAAAGAGGCTCAGATCATACCGCAGACCGTCACCTCTTTAAATATGTTATAGATGAAGACGGGGGAAAGTCTGTGCCGCTGAAGAGTTTTCAGGGAGAAGTTTGTTGTGTATTGTGGAGTACTGAATCATCCAGGACACCTGATATATCACTGCTGTGTGCATGTGCAGATGGATCGAATGATATTAAAGTGGCCTTGACTTGATTTGACTTCACTCAGGCAGAAGAAGAGACTCGTGTTGATGTACTGAGTAAAGTTTTAATGTCATAACTGCAGGTTGCAGGAGGTCATGGAGTGCTCAGATAAATATGAAATAACATTATGGAGAGAGAGAAACTCCCTCCTCTGGCCATGGTTAAACCTCATCCATTATACTGGAAGAAAGTATGATACTAGAGGTGTGCGCTGGGATTGGGATCTCCTCTTCATATTACTGCATCAGAGAGGGGTGCCAATACTTTGTGCAGCGTTACAGATGGGCTAATCTCACTCTCGTACTAGCTGAATGTCACCATGGTTTATGAGTTTATCAGCTCCTGAGATTGTGTTTTAGTGGATTTCATGTCGGACATGACAGAAACTGATTCGCAGAACCGATTCAGATTCAGTTCGTCAAGTGATGATGTTCGACTCGTCGATTCATCAACAACCTTCATGATGGATCTTGAATTTGGCAAATTTACTGGAAGGTTTCAGGAGATGCTCACTGTGCTTCAATAAATACATCATCATTAACAATAACCAAGTAACTAACACAACATTCAATATTAACTTCTTTTTAAAATAATAAACCAAATAACCCATATTCACTGACTCACTGAAGGAAAGAAAAGCGAATCTCTGTCTTCAGGAAAATGATTCACTGACTCATTAAAGGAAAGAGGAGCGAATCTCTGTCATGATGAAAATGATTCACTGACTCATTAAAGGAAAGAGGAGCGAATCTCTGTCATGATGAAAATGATTCACTGACTCATTAAAGGAAAGAGGAGCGAATCTCTGTCATGATGAAAATGATTCACTGACTCAAACACTGATTTGCTAAACAATCTAGTGAGTGAGTGATGACGTTTTATTCACTTATTCATTTATCAACCACCACCGCAGTGAATCTTGGATTCGACTCACTGGAAGGTTTTCAGGTTTTTTAATTCTTTTAACTGAACAATAATAAATAGTTAATGATTCACTGAGTGAGTCGAATGAGTTGTTAATGCTGATTTGTGTTATAGAAGTGATACAGCAAGTGAATTTCTATTTTTTTTTTTCTGACTCGTATTTAATGTTTTAGATGCAAAATGTACATCAGA
This sequence comes from Pangasius sanitwongsei, assembly GCA_037576675.1. Classification (NCBI taxonomy): domain Eukaryota; kingdom Metazoa; phylum Chordata; class Actinopteri; order Siluriformes; family Pangasiidae; genus Pangasius; species Pangasius sanitwongsei. Next base: position 24,192,814 of record CM075017.1, on the reverse strand, counting down.
TGTATGTGGTCTCTGAAGTCATCTTTACTCTTTATATTGAATCTTCAAAAGGTCTTTAAAATCAAAAATGTAAATTTGGGACACTGGCCAGGGTCAGTCACACATCACTGAAAGTATCAGTAAAGTTTCAGAGGTATGTGTGTGTGTGTGTGTGTGTATATGTGTGTGTGTGTGTGTGTGAGAGACGTATTCAGAAGCAGAAAGGCTAATGCTATTGTGCTGTGTGATTTCAGCAATCAGTCTCCTGTGTGTGTCGCAGCGTCTGATCAGGAAGAAAACTGATGAAATCAAGATGCAGAATTCTGAATGACAGATGACTCCATGCTGAGGGACAACTCTCTCTCTCTCTCTCTCTCTCTCTCTCTCTCTCTCTCTTTCTCTCACTCTGTCTGTCTGTCTCTCTCTCTCACTCTCTCTCACTCTGTCTGTCTGTCTCTCTCTCTCACTCTCTCTCTCTCTTTCTCTCACTCTGTCTGTCTGTCTCTCTCTCTCACTCTCTCTCACTCTGTCTGTCTCTCTCTCTCTCACTCTGTCTGTCTGTCTCTCTCTCTCTCACTCTCTCTCACTCTGTCTGTCTGTCTGTCTGTCTCTCTCTCTGTCTCTCTCTCATTCTCTCTTTCTCTCTCTCACTCTCTCACTCTGTCTGTCTGTCTGTCTCTCTCTCTCTCTCTCTCTGTCTCTCTTTCACTCTGTCTGTCTGTCTCTATCTCTTTCTTTCTTACTCTCTCTCTCTTTCTCTCTCTCATTCTGTCTGTCTCTCTCAAGAGTTATTGCCTCGTCCATCTTCTCTGTTTCCCTTTTCACAGTGTGTGTCAGTGTGTGTGTGTTTTCAAAACATTAGTTCTGAATATATTTTAAAAATAATAAACCAAATAAGCCAAATTCACAAATTTGCTGAACGAGAGAGAAGCGAATCTCAGTCTTGACCAAAATGATTCACTGACGGAATCAGGTTCAATTGCAAATATGACTCACATAGTTCATGAATATTTTAAAAACAAAAACAATAACAGACAAATACGTAACGCAAACTGATATAAACTTTGTGTTGGAGAATCATGGAGTCGGTTTCGGATGTGTGTGAAAATGTAGTGCTTCAGTTCTGAATGAAAGGAATGACTCAGTGACTGATTCTGATTCATGCACCTTAGTGACTCATTCAAATCATCACCACTGTACAGCAGTAGCTGCATGTGTTCAGTTTAAAAGGTAAACAGTGAGTGAAGAATAGTGACGGATTTTCAGAGTCTAACTCGGACACATGATACGGAGCTGTGTGAAGTTTTCCAGGACAGAAGGAGCAGCTGAAGAAGTTGGCAGAAACCGCAGCTCTCCTCTGAGATTAATTAATGAACACTGTGTGATTATTCTGTTTATTTATTTATTTAGTTCTGTGTTTGTTGGTTTGTCTGTTTACATGTTTGTTTGTGTGAGATATTAAAAAATAATAAACGCCTTGGCTCTCGTCTGCAGTCGGGGAAACACTGCTGGCACTCTGACGGCACAAACACACCGAGAAAACGTTTTAATGATGTTACGTAAGTTCAGTTGCATAAGTCTGCCTCACAAAAACACGTAGGTGTTATTAAGGGAGAAAAATGACACAGAGTGGAGGTTAGAAAAATGCAGAGAGAGAGAGAGAGAGAGAGAGAGAGGAAAAGGAAAAATCTGCTAGCTTAACCATTACAGTTTGTGGAATAATTTTTAAAAATAAATAAATTTTAGAATTTCGCTGTCTGGGTTGAAAAACATTTTTTTTAATACATTTTTTTTGTTGTTTTTGTTTGTTTTTGCTTTTTGTTTAAAAAATTAAGACAATATACTGTACATTTATCTGCCTTATGTATATGTACATGCAGCGTGTTGTTTCTTTATTTCTTTATTTATTTATTGTTAATATAATTTAACACTTTAATTTAAGATTTTATTTAATTTATGTGTAAGTAATACATAGATTATTAATGCTATAATAATGATTAATTAATGAGGAATATAAAATGTTTATATAATGTCTTAAAGTTTAGATGTCAGGTTAAAACATTTAATTATTTATTAAGAAGTTAATTATTAGACAGTGAATTAATTATTATTTCATTAAATAAATGTTCAGCGAGTACGCTATGCATTACTTGTTTATAAATTTATAAAACCTGTTTATTACCAAACATTAAATTAAAGTCTCACTGAGACTGCCTCTTGATCTCTTTATTTATGAAAAAAAATTAATATATATTTTTAAATATTTTATAATGACTCCATCATTCTTCAGAAATTGTAGCATCAGTTTACTCTGTGAAGTTGATTATTGAAGATTATTTTGTCCTCCTGTGGTGTGAGTCATGTCGGTGACGTCGATGTTCCTCTCCAACACAATAACCACAATAACGCCTACGTCCAAACCGCTGATTCTGAGAAAGTGCTTTAGAGAATGAGGTGAATTATAAAAGCTGCGAGTGCGACAGGAGCGTTTCCGTTTCTGTCAGAGTCACAACGAACCAAACGTGAACAGGTGAATATTTTATTCTTTTTCCTGCTGTTTAGGAGAGCGGCGATGACAGACGGGCCATCTGGAGCTCCGGGAACAAACCTGCAGAGACGAGGAATAATCCTACTGAGAGAGAGAGAGAGGGAGAGAGGGAGAGAGGGAGAGACAGAAATATAGACAGATAGAGACACAGAGAGAGAGACAGAGAGGAAGAAAGAGAGAGAGAGACAGAGAGATCAAGAGAGAAAGACAGAGAGGGAGAAGGAGACAGAGAGAGAGACAGAGAGGAAGAAAGAGAGAGAGAGAGATCAAGAGAGAAAGAGACAGAGAGAGAGAGAGACAGAAATACAGACAGATAGAGAGACAGAGAGAGAGAGTGAGAGAGAGACAGAGAGAGAGAGAGTGAGAGACAGAAATACAGACAGATAGAGAGACAGAGAGAGAGAGTGAGAGAGAGACAGAGAGAGAGAAAGAGACAGAGAGAGAGAGACAGAAATACAGACAGAGAGAGAGAGAGTGAGAGAGAGAGCGAAAGAGAGGAAACCCAAACACAACAGAGTTAAATGCGATGCTGTTTGGCTCTAAAAGGACAGAAGACCGTGGCAGACTCTCTGCACACAGCGACGGATAAAACACTGAGAAGCACCTTGACGAGGTCCAGACTGAGTGGACGAGCGAGTGCTAGAAACACACACACAGGAGGACATGGCTCCCTCAGGGAGAAAGGTCTACACTGCAACCAACACACACCTGAGACAGAGCTGCACTTCCTGACAGAACACACACACACACACACAACTGAGACAGAGCTGCACTTCCTGACAGAACACACACACACACACAACTGAGACAGAGCTGCACTTCTTGACAGAACACACACACACACACACCTGAGACAGAGCTGCACTTCCTGACAGAACACACACACACACCTGAGACAGAGCTGCACTTCCTAACAGAACACACACACACACCTGAGACAGAGCTGCACTTCCTAACAGAACACACAAAATACACACACACACACAACTGAGACAGAGCTGCACTTCCT
>CM075017.1:24179652-24182303 GCA_037576675.1 Pangasius sanitwongsei | reverse complement strand
TGTGTAAATATTTTGAGTGTTGTTGTAGATGTGTAAATATTTTGAGTGTTGTTGTAAATGTGTAAATATTTTGAGTGCTGTTGTAAATGTGTAAATATTTTGAGTGCTGTTGTAGATGTGTAAATATTTTTGAGCGCTGTTGTAAATGTGTAAATATTTTGAGCGCTGTTGTAAATGTGTAAATATTTTGAGTGCTGTTGTAAATGTGTAAATATTTTGAGTGCTGTTGTAGACGTGTAAATATTTTTGAGCGCTGTTGTAAATGTGTAAATATTTTGAGTGCTGTTGTAAATGTGTAAATATTTTGAGTGCTGTTGTAAATGTGTAAATATTTTTGAGTGCTGTTGTAGATGTGTAAATATTTTGAGTGTTGTTGTAGATGTGTAAATATTTTGAGTGTTGTTGTAGATGTGTAAATATTTTGAGTGTTGTTGTAAATGTGTAAATATTTTGAGTGTTGTTGTAAATGTGTAAATATTTTTGAGTGCTGTTGTAGATGTGTAAATATTTTGAGTGTTGTTGTAGATGTGTAAATATTTTGAGTGTTGTAGATGTGTAAATATTTTGAGTGTTGTTGTAGATGTGTAAATATTTTTGAGCGCTGTTGTAAATGTGTAAATATTTTTGAGCGCTGTTGTAAATGTGTAAATATTTTGAGTGTTGTAGATGTGTAAATATTTTGAGTGTTGTTGTAGATGTGTAAATATTTTTGAGCGCTGTTGTAAATGTGTAAATATTTTTGAGCGCTGTTGTAAATGTGTAAATATTTTGAGTGTTGTAGATGTGTAAATATTTTGAGTGTTGTTGTAGATGTGTAAATATTTTTGAGTGTTGTTGTAGATGTGTAAATATTTTGAGTGTTGTTGTAGATGTGTAAATATTTTGAGTGCTGTTGTAAATGTGTAAATATTTTTGAGCGCTGTTGTAAATGTGTAAATATTTTTGAGCGCTGTTGTAAATGTGTAAATATTTTTGAGCGCTGTTGGATGATTATTTAACACGCCTAAAAGGGTCATTTCTCAGTATCTCACATACTCGAGGCTCGCCACTTTGAAGAATGGTCTTTTGCTCTTTCTTTGGTCTGTCAGCCTCCGTATTGGTTTCTGTCGCTGTTCTGTTCCTCAGAGACCTCTGCGTATTTTCCTTATTGCTGTTCTTTTGCTTATTATTTGGGCTCAGAGCTCTAAGGGACTGTCGATCATCATTAGCTGCCCTCGTTCCCTCCAGCGCTGAGTGCTGAGTGGAAGTGATGTGGCCCGTTAAAGTACTTTTTTTTTCACATGCACAGGTTCTCATTAGTAGTTCATGTCCCCTCTAAATGCGTTACTTTGTTCACTGAAACCCTGTACGTCATACTTTTTATCTGTTTACAGTTACATTTAATGTTCTGTTAGTTCCTGTTGTCACTTACGTTATAGCAGCTATAAACAGTCGTTCCCTCACCAGCGTCTCTTTATTCTCTCTCTTCAAGTTAATAAGACAAAAAAAAAATAAACGCAGCTTGTTACCGAGAAACCGCAAAGAAGCGTAAACTCCTCTGTCCTGAAGATATCGGAAAACTTAAAGTTACAGCTTCACCTCTGACACTGGAGACTCCTTCCATAAATGTCTCCTTAAAGATCGTGAAGGAGCTGTTGCTATAGAAACGATAATGCATTAGATTAAGACCGATCAGAATCCGCAGATTCAGCAGCAGCGCTGTGGTGTAAGAGATCTGTGATTAATGCGTGTTGCAGTGAAATCCACATTCGATTGTAAACGTCCTGTTTTTCTGCCGGCTCCGGCTCTGTCGTGTTGCGTTGTTACATTTGCGAGGAATATTTCAGATCTCCAGAGAAGTGTATTCCGGTATATCATTAGGTTTTTCCAGCTCGAGGCAAAGCTGCATCCAGATCCATTCTCATTACGTTAGTCCTCGTCGGCATTAAGAGTAACAGAATGAACCCAGCGTGATGACTTCGGTAGGAGAAAACCCCTGAAGAACACACTTAAAGACGTTTGTATGGATCTATTTTGGATCGCTGTAAACAGTTTAGCGCACATTCGACACAGCAGCAGTGCAATAACTCCGGCTTAACTACACAGACTTAACTCCAACTCTCATCCATCTGATCATTCTCAGCGTTTCCTGAGAGTCCACAAAACTTCAGCGTCTCGGCACTGTAATAGATTTATCTCTCAAACACACACACACATTCTGTCTTATTAGCTTCTAGAACAGAATGCCTAATAAAACAGAGACTCAGTGTGTGTGTGTGTGTGTGTGTGTGTTTTAGAGGGAAAACTTAAGCTATATTTATATCTAATCACAACTGTGTTTATTTAAACCAGCGTGAAAGCGAGAGTGTCAGCATGAAGCGTGAAATTTTTTAGAAAGCATTTGGATTTGTTTCCAAGATTTTTAATGAAATACAATTTCATCGCAGTGTCACTAGCGTCACGTGTGTGTATTTGGGTTGAGGAACAAATGGCATGTTTACGTTTTTAGAGAACACCGTTAATGTATGATTTTTAAGAAAGGTAAAGGGTTTTTTTTGGGTTTTTAAAGACTGAAGCACTATTAAGAAGGAGGTGTGAATTATATGCAGGTGATTTTAATAATCTGAATCAGAAAATCATTTAAGTATGTGCGTAACCCGACTCTGAATACC
>CM075017.1:24154652-24174652 GCA_037576675.1 Pangasius sanitwongsei | reverse complement strand
GAATATGTAAATATGTAAAGATGCCTCTAATGTGCAAAATGCATAACAATAAGTCAGTACAAACAATATTTATTCTCTGTAGAACAAGTCATGGAGTATTTATATATGCAGTGTGTTATAGTATAGAATAATATACTGTATAATATATATATATATATATATATATATATATATATATATATATATAATTTCTTTTCCCATACAGGCCACACACCTATGTCGTTTAGGTATGATTATCGATAAACATCCATAATGGAAATGTTTATATACTGTATAATGTATATATTCATATTTATACAGCGTTTGATTGATGAAGTTCCTGTCTGCTTGCATATCCTACAAATCCCAGAGTGCATTTCAACTCCAGTCAGGTGACCCGCTCAGATTCGATGCACGGAAAATGAAAAGATTTCAGGATAGGGGAAGGAGTGCATCCGAAGTGTTGTAATGTCGCAAACAGAAACCAGAAATCGTGGATTTATTAGATGCGAAATCGCCGCGTATAGTGAAGGTGAAGTTCCTGTCCATTTGAGAAACGTGCAAATGTCCAGAATGACGAGTGTTCGATCGTGAAAAAGCCCTTTAGCTATTCTCATATTGCTACATCAGCGTGATTTTTTTTCCCAAATCGCACAACACCAAACCAAAGAGAGCTTATTATCTGACATCATGCTACAAGAACAAAAATCCAAAAATAAAAATAATAAATAAATAAATGAACGAACAGATCGGCGACTATGATACAGCGCGATGCGGTCGGCGTTCTGGAGCTAACGACGCGGAACAGAAGTACGCCGGTTCTGGAACAGCGTGCGAGGCAGAAGGCAGTGTAGCTGGTGCTTTCTGAGTTTTCAAAGGTTTTCAACCGAATACACAACACACGGAGATTAGAGCGCCACCTAGCGAGTGCCTTGTCAATCCAGGAGCAAAGAAAAGACACCGCTTTGCGTTCCGTTCATTCACATTCATTCGACGAGCAACGAGCAGCAAAGTAAGAGATTTCCGGAATGATCTACGATACGAGGGGTTTCAGCATGCAGCTCTACGACGAATCACGGAGACGAAAGAAGAATTAATTCCGCATTAAATATTAAATGCATTTCTGCAAAATCCCATCAAGCAGATCGATTTTAATCAACATCAATTACACGCAAAAAACGTTTTGCTTAACAACCTGACGTTGTGTTCACACTAGCAAGAGACAAGGGTTGTTTCTTGTGGGCGTGGCCTATTCAGCTTTTTAACTTAAAAATTTAACTTAAATATTTAACTCCTCTTCGAAGGAGGAATGGTTTGTTTGCTCGAGGGAATGTCACAACTACTATTTTTGTCCCTTGTGGGCGTGGCCTATTCAGGTCTATATTTTTGTTTTCTCACAGAACTCAAAAATTTGACGTGTAAATATTTCACTTCTTTTAGAAAGTTGTTTTGAAACAAATGCTTTTGACTTAAAAAGTTTTTTTTGTGATTGTGGGTGTGTCATAGTTATTTATTTTTCTTTAGAACTCCTTTTCAAACACTGTTTTGAGACAAAATTTTCCACTTAATAATGTTTGTTTGTATCATAAAAACACGTCACAGCTGCTGTTTTCGTTACCTGTGGGCGTGGCCTGTTCCCTAACATCAGAAATGTGACTGTTAATATTTCACTCTTCTTCATTGTTCAGTTTTTTTCTGTTTAAAACCGACTTTCTCAATATTTATGTATTAATTGGATTCGAGGGCGGGGCTTTGCATGAATTTGTGATGTCACAAAATAGATCCAAAGCCGTGAAGCCCATCACACCTGGGACTGCAGCTGGAAATCTGTATGAGTTTAACTCATTTCAGTAACATTCGGTGTGATGCTGCTTAATGATTAGTGGCTCCTCCAAAGCAACCACAGTCCCGCCCACTTGTTTTCTATTGGCTCACATGACCACGACTCATGAAATCACAAGTTCATCTAGCTAACGTTGGCACAAAACAAAACAGTAAACACTACCAGAAACAAATGTGCGTCTTTCACGTCCTGCGTCCTTTCCCCTTCGGTGAATCGGCTTCTCCGCCAGGTGAACGCTATTCACATTTTGCATAAATATTGGCATATTTATATTTACACTGTACATGTGAATGTTGACAAGAGCTCCTCTCTTGATCAGTTTAGGCCACGCCCCTTCACTTGTCTTAAGAGTCATGCAATGTTGTGTGAAAAAACTTTCGTCTGATGTTTTGTCGCTTGCTAGTGTGGACATACGGTTTTAGTTTTACATTCTAGATTTAGCAATTGTGCGACTGCTGTACATATCACATTTTCCTCAAAGGTAAAACTTAATTAGTTGGTATGTAATGGGCATAAATAATTTAAAAAAAAGATATAGATCATATATATATATATATATATATATGAACACCCTCAAAGTGCGGTTTCATAAAACACAACAGCTTTCTTCTTCTTCTTCTCTGCTGCGAAGTGGTTGTATCTTCTGCGCTAAGCAAAGCTCAAACGGATGATTGACATCTCTAACGTTTTATAGAATATTTACAGTAAAATTAAATAAAAGGTTAAGCTTCGTGTCAGTAACGAAAGAACTGGTTCCGTGTTTATAATCATGAATAAAGCGAACGTGTGTCCACTGAGATGTGTTTTATTTTATTGCTCTTGCAATGTCGAAAAATCTATTTAAAATAGAAAACATCGACTACGGAGAATGGAAGAACACTCGAAGGTAGCGTCGACCGTCGTCACGGAAACGGAAAATGTGCAGCTCATGCATGATGGCGTGATGAGAAATTAAAAAAGGTCCTGCATGTGTGATTGTGGAGTTATATACTGCTTATATACAGTATATACAAAGGTAGTGATGCGTAATATTAGCATCAGGATGGAATCGTCATGGCAACGCATTTAGCACATTTTGTAGATTTCTGTCTTCTTTGTCTTTTTTCTTTTAATCAAGGAAGCTTATATTACACAGGAGGCGAAGTAGAGACTAGCGACTCGACCACTACTTTGTTCTACTTTGAAAGAGACGTTTAAAGAAAAGAGACGAGAAAGAAAGAAGGAAAATGAAAGGTTAGGATTAGTGAGGTGTTAGCGCATCTTGAATTTTGGGTTTTTTATTTAGATAAGTCGCCCAGTAGACCAGGTTAAAGGTACCAAAGAGCAGAGGAAACGCTATTCTGGCGATCCGGTCAATTTTGCTCACACTGTTGAACGTTTTCTTCGCCTCAGCAGGTTTGGGTTTCGGCTCTTCTTTCGGCTCGGTTGGTGGAGGAGGTGCGCTTTTGGCGATGGTCGCTAATCCTGGATCTCTGGCGATGTTGGGGGCGAAAGCGGTTGCCGTGGCAGCTGTGTAGGTGTTGTTCTTCTTCAGGAGAGACTCCTTTTTCTTCTTTTGCTGTAATGTTAAGGAAGCAGGAAGTGATCAGCATAACAACAAGAAAAAAACCCACACACCTCAGTCTAGTGGCTTAAGTACTTAAGCCCAAGAATTTAAGCTCAGGAACTTAAGCTCAGGAACGTAAACCAATGAACTTAAGCTCAAGAATTTAAGCCCAAGAACTTCAGCCCAGGAACTTAAACTCGGGAACTTAATCTCAAGAACATAAGCCCAGGAATTTAAGACAATGAACTTAAGTCCAGGAACTTAAGCTAGGAACTTAAGATCAAGAACCTAAGCCAAAGAACTTCAGCCCAGGAACTTAACTTAAACTGAGGAACTTAAGCTCGGGAATTTAAGCTCAGGAATTTAAGATCAGGAACTTAAGCCTAGGAATTTAAGATCAGGAACCTAAGTAATTTGATCCCAGGAACTAAATATCAGGAACTCAAAAGAAGAAGCTTGAGCCCAGGAACTTGAGATCAGGAACTTGAGCCCATTAATTTGAGTCCAGGATCCTGAACACAAAAAACTACACCTGCGACTGTTCCACAGATTTCTGAGTTCTGTCACAATGCAGCATCTGTGGGTCGTCTTAGCAGCTCTTAAAATGCTAACTGTGACCGCTAAATCATGTTAGCGGATTTTCTGTTCTGCTGTTGTAACGTAGACTCTGGTTAGTCCAAACCCAGTTGAGGTGGAACCAGAACCTACTACCACTGTAAGAAGCTGGTTTGGTCCCCAGTGGAAAGATGGCGACTCTCTAAATTTTTTAATCTTCCACTCAGAACAAGGATGTCAAAGTCATTTTGGATTAAACATGAATAAATAAAGAGTTGCACACCTTTTCAGGTACGACACTCTTCCCGTCCCAGGCGTAGCCCCTCTTTGTGAAATAGTTGACGGTGGCGAATTCGATGAGGGCGGAGAACACAAAGGCGTAGCAGACGGCGATGAACCAGTCCATAGCAGTGGCGTAGGCCACTTTGGGCAGAGAGTTTCTAGCGCTGATACTCAGAGTGGTCATGGTCAGGACAGTGGTCACTCCTGCAAAAGGAAACAAACAGTTCACTCTTTTATTCATCTGTTTTTTCGTTTGTATTTAATTTCTAGGTGGAGGAGCTAAAAAGGGGAAAGAGGGAAATCTGCAGCTTGATGCTAACTATCTGCAGCAGGATGAATTTGAGATTAACAAACAAAAATATAACTGCTGAAGCGTTTTCTGTGGCATTAGTGAAGGAATCTGGAGAAGGTTGTAGGATTCACGGTTCAGGAGATATGGACTAAACATAGAACGGTGAACTCTAGCGCCACCATCAGGTCGCTGCAGTTCCCTTCACTTGCCAGAACAGTGGGATGGCCTCTGCACCTTTCTGCCAAATTTACCCCAATTATCTTCACTTCTTATTTCCAGGAGGAGCCACGAACATGGAGGACTGAATTTGGAGCACGAGTAATTTTATAGTATTTGATCTGGACAGATCTGTCAGGTTGGACAGAATTCAAGCTCACGTCCTTATTTATAAAGGTCCATTAGTCCGGTGTAACATTTTCAGCTTTGGAAACGATGATGGAGGTGTCTGTGAGCCAAGCTGTACGTAATCATAAACAATCACGACTGAGTAAAATCCATTAAACGAGTGGAGCTTTGTGTTTGCTGTCTCTGTGCATTAAAGTTTAATTAAACGAAGCGTCGCTTGCCAGAGTGCTGGAGGCTCACCAGATTCCCACTTACAGAGATCAGACGTCGCCTGGCTGCTCTTTATCTCTACAAAAAAATACACTGGATATTGATGACAGCATATTTTCCAAACTGTAACTTAAAAAGTTTTTTTTTTTTTAAAATGATCATTATTAGGGATGCATTAATGCCATCTTTTCAGATGATAACAGTAAGTAAGTAAATAAATAAATAAACAGATAAATAAATAAAAATAAGGGGAAAAAATACAATGTGGAGGAAAATTCTAGACCAGGAAAAAGCAGCAAAACATCTGGTGCCAGGAGAATAATTCAGAAAGACTTCTTCAGACGCTTCACTGCGAGACAGACCTGCGCTGGATAAACGGAGTTTTAGGAAACATGGCTGATAAGCGCGGATGTTTTCAAGGTTTCTCATTTTTTTTGCAAGCAGCATCACAGATGGCAATCAGGGAAAATCACGCTCCACACTCGGGGAAAAAAAAACAGGTTTCTCAGACGACTTCTGCTGCTCTGACTTTCTTATCTCAAACAGTTTGTGGGAAAATCACTTCTTTACTGTTTAATTGAGAAAATTCTATATGCTGATTTATAAATATTAAAAAAAATCCAGTTTAAAATTTGATATTTGTAAGAAAATCCTCTACAATTTCATTCTGAAGAGGAAAAGAAACGATAATTTCATGATTGCAGGTCATCTAGAAACTGAGACTTTTTAGAATAATTCCATTAATTCCATTTTGACTTTCTATTTATTACTAAAAAAAGAAAAGAAGAAGAAGGAAAAGAAGAAGATGCATTTTAGATGCAATTTATCCAAAAATCCAAAATCTGAAATTTCTACCTGCAGTGTCTCGCAGTAAAGTCTGGTGAAAACTAAAACAATTTTTGGCCCCACAGATGTTCACAAATCACTGACTCTGTACATTTGGACATTTTTCAGGGGAATAAACAGAGGTTAATGACAGAGCAGATTAACTTGGCCAGCTAACTCATGCTAATTAGCAAGTTCTGCACACTTCCTGACACTCGCTTGTTAACTGTAACCATGACAACGACTTCTGGTGCCTTGTGTCTGACTCACTTATAAAAAATAAACCTTTCCAAATGGATAAACAAGCGCACAGCATTGTGGGAAATCCCCAGGGACGTCCACTGAAAGAAGAATAACAGATTCATGAAAATAACAACTTTGGAAGTGTGAAACGGTCGAGTCCCGTCTGACCGCCGTGATTCTGTAATTCACACCTGTCAAACGTGTGGAAAAATAGTTTGCAGACATTTCTGATGGCGCTCGGATCGTCGAGTTCGCACCTCCGCCCGCTCCACGCTGTTAAAACTGTCATAACGGAGTGTTTTTGGAGTATTTTAGTCCGTGCTGTGAATATTAAAGCTGATAGAAATGATATGATATAGCAAAGTCCATAAACAAGAAATTTCAGCTTTCACTTGTAATAATATTAAAGAAAAAAAATTCTCAGTGTAACCATGTAACCATGACAACGAGTATAAACAACGAGTATAAACAACAATTATAAATCGTAGTTTAGGTTTAGGCTTGGCTTGTATTTACACTATTTATTCACACATGAAGAAATTATTTACACAGGCCATTTTATTGAGATTAATGTTTGGAATTTGTACAAATAAATGTTCCATGGTGGGTCTCCATCAGTTGACTTTGACATAATTAAACATAAATATTATATACACCAATCAGCCGTAACATTAAACCCACTGACTGGTGACGTGAATAACGTTGATTATCTCGTTACAGTGGCACCTGTAAAGGTGAGGGATTATTACTAGCAACTGAACAATCAGGTCTCGAAGTTGATGTGTTGGAAGCAGGAAAAATGGGCAAGTGTAAGGATCTGAGAGACTTTGACGAGGGCCAGATTGTGATGTCTAGACGACTGGATCAGATCATCTCCAGAACAGCAGGTCTTGTGGGGTGTTCCCGGTGTGCAGGGGTTAGAACCTACCAAAAGAGGTCCCTAGGAAGGACAACCGGTGACCCGGCGACAGGGTCATGGGCTTCCAAGGCTCACTGATGTGTGTCTGGTCCGATCCCACAGAAGAGCTGCTGTAGCACAAACTGCTGAAAAAGTTAATGCTGCTCTGATAGAAAGAAGTCAGAACGCACAGTGCAGCTTGCTGCATATGGAGCTGCGTACAAAGAGTTCAAGGTGTTGACTTGGCCTCCAGATTCCCCAGATCTCAATCCGATCGAGCATCTGTGGGACGTACTGGACAAACAAGTCCGATCCATGGAGGCTCCACCTCACAACTTACAGGACTTAAAGGATCTGCTGCTAACGTCTTGGTGCCAGAGACCACACACACCTTCAGAGGTCTTGTGGAGTCCAGGCCTCGACGACTCAGAGCTGTTTTGGTGGCACAAGGAAGATCTACACAATATTAGGCAGGTGGTTTTAATGTTATGGCTGATTGGTGTAGTAAATATTATAAGATTGAGTGGAAAAAATACTGCATGTACACTATATGGCCAAAAATATGTGGACACCTAACCATCACACCTATCTGAGTTTGCTGGAAGTCTCATTCCAACACCATGGGCAATAATACATACGGACTTGCCCCGCATCTCTGCCCCCCTTTTACAGCTGTAACAGCTTCCACTCTTCTGGAAAGGCTTTCTACAAGATTTCAGAGTGTGTCTTTGGGAATTTGCGCTCATTCAGGCAGAGAAGCAATTCTGAGGACAGGCACTGGTGTCTCTCAAGCGACATTCCAGTTCATCCCAAAGGTGTTCAGTGGGATTGAGGTCAGGGTTCTGTGCAGGACACTCGAGTTCCTGGACACCAAACTCATCAAACCATGCCTTCATGGAGCTCGCTTTATGCACAGGAGCATTGTCATGCTGGAACAGGAACTGGTCTTCCCCAAACTGCTGCCATTAACATTAAACATTCCTCTTCACCGGAGCTAAGGAGCCCAAACCATGATAAACATCTCCAGATCTTTATCCTTCCTCACTACACTTTACTGTGGGCTCTGTGTGGTCCGGTAGGAGGCGTTCTCCTGGCGTCCACCAAACCCAGATTCATCCATCAGACTGCCAGGTAGTGAAGCGTGAGTCATCACTCCAGAGAAGATGTTTCTTGCTCCAGAGTCCAGTGCCGGTGCTTTACACCACTCCAGCTCACGCTCGGCGTTGTACACAGTGATCTAAGGCTTGTGTGCAGCTGCTCAGCCATGAAACCCATTTCATGAAGCTCCTGATGCACAGTTCTTGTGCTGATGTTGCTTCCAGAGGCAGTTTGGGGCTGAACGATGTAGTGAACGATGCTACAGAGAATAGCTGATTTTTACACGCTTCAGCACTCAGCAGCTCGCTCTGTGAGTTTGCGTGGACTTCGTAGCTGAGCTGTTGATGCTCCTAGACGCTTCCATTTTACAATAATAGCACTTCCAGTTGCCCGGGGCAGATCTAGCGGGGCAGAAATTTCACCACTGGGCTTGTAGTAATGGAAGAATCGTATGACAGTGCTGCATTTTTAAAATCACTGAGCTCTTCAGTGCGACCCATTCTACTGCTAATGTGTGTGTCTATAGAGACTGCATCAGTGGGCGTGGCTAAAACACCTGTGCTGAATCATTAGGAGGGGTGCACATACTTTTGGCTATACAGTGTATCTGAAGAAGAGTCCATGAATAATAACTGAGTACTTCTTTTGTAATAATAGTGGAAAAGCACAGAAGGTTTCCATAGAAACAGGACGTTTTGGTGTGTTGGACAAAAGTCTTTGATCCAGTAAAGAGCTTCTGAGGATGTAGGAGGTGAAATAAATTAACTATATATAATATTATATATAAATATTCATGTAAAAATAATATTATAATAATGATTCATTTACATTTTTATAACCATGTGCTATTCTTCTGGTGCAGAAAAGAGAAAATTATTTATTTATGTATTTATTTATTTAGCATGAAAGAAAGCAAGACATGTAATATATGTATATGTATATTTTTTTTTCACCTTCAGGGCTTCTTTATTTCTCATAAAAGTTTTCAGCAAAGAAACAAAACGTTTCAAAGGAGAACTACAGTCTGAATGTCATTATCAATGCACTAATGAATCTTTTTTAAAACAAACAAATAATAAATTAACCTCTGCGCCATTTCAAGCATATCACATTTTGTAGGCTACGTTTTTATTGCTGTTTTGAAAATCCTAATAGTAATAATATTATTAATACTAGAAGTGCAAACAGTCAAATTCTCCAAAATGATGTTTTTATGAAAGTAAACACTCAGACATTTATTTATCATTTATGAGGTCACAAAACCGCAGCCACACACACACACACACACACACACACACACACACACACACACACACTATAATAACCGCCACCGCATCCTGCTGCTCCGAGCTTCATTTTAGATTTGAGAGCTCTTCGGCTTTTACATTGATTTTAAAATCCCAGTTTAACACTTTATCTTTATCTCAGTGATCAATAAAAAGTAGAAAAAGTAGAAAAGTCCTGATGCCGAGTGCGTTACACTCACAGATCACTGCATGTCTCCTAATTTCTTCTTGGAGTTTGGATTTAATCCTTCTGCGCTTTATAAAATATTAAAAGGTGTTATTATAATAATAATAATAATAAGTCCTTTAATAAGCCCTATTCGGAGGGGATTTAGTTTTCAGGATGATACGGTGATGTTTAACACGTAACCCATCATTTATTCCTTATTTATAACTCTTTTAATAATTTCTGTATATTTTGTATATTTTTCTAGTGTTAAAACTCACTGCTGTAGGGTTCAGTACAGAATCTTCTGAAAGTCACCCTTTTTTTCTAGGAGTTTACAAAAAACTCATTTTTTTCATTTCTATATTTTAATTAAAAAATATTATAACATCGTTATTATGTAACACTTAAATCCAGGGACAAGCTGATCGGCTGAAATGTCGTTAACAGCGTTTCGGAATGCTTCTTTCTGATTGGTTGAACAGCAGGAGTGTGATGTGTTCTTAAATCAGAAAAACTTCCGAGGTAAATCCAGATCAACACACTGTTTACCATAACTGTGTTGGGCTGTTACCATGACAACAGGCTGGTAATATTAATAATTTGAAAAATTTTATTCATCAAACAGTGTGAGATAACATGAGATAACACCCTACGAGACGTAACCATAGCAACAATCATACAGCAGCAGCCTACTGATATGTGAGGGGGCGGAGCTAGAAAGACAGATAAATAAAATGTTCAGGTGTTTTATAATTTTGTTATAATTTAATGATTAAGAAGTGAAACATGTGGTCACACTTTGTTATTACACTTAAGTATTATTTCGAGATGTTTATACTTTATTTGAGCGTTATTGAAAATGAATATTCTTACTTAATTACATTTCCAAGATAAAAATCTAGTTTTTTACTCCTAAGATATTTATTTAGACCTTTGAAGTACAAATCATTGCAAATCTAGAAGCTCTTTTCTTCTTTCTTCCAGCCAGTGACTGTGTGCTATATGCATTTTATTTACATTTTATTTACGTCATTGTAGAAAAACGTATCGTGTCAATTCGCCATCTCCTGTGACCTCAGCCGTGAATTCATCAGTTAGAAACGTTTAATACTCGAGTAGGTGTAAAAGTAGAAAATGTCTGACTCTGGCGCGAGTGCAGTTGTGGCTGCGCATTTAATCTTTTAATTGAGTAAGATTTTGAATAAATTCCTCAATATTTTCACTTAAGTATAATTTATTTATCGGTACCACCCCTTTCAGTGGGCGTGGTCTTCGTTATAATGCAGCTGAACATGTTGTTGATCTTTTACAACCATATGAGCTGTGATGCTCCACTGAGACTGTGTGTGCGCGTGTGTGTGTGTGTGCGTGTGTGTGTGTGTGTGTGCGAGTGTGTGTGTGTGTGTGTGTGTGTGTGCATGTGTGTGTTTACACACTCACCAAACACGGTCCTGGCAGGAACGGATTCTCTGTTGAGCCAGAAGGAAACCTGTGACAGGATGACGGTCATGATGCACGGCAGATACGTCTGAATGACAAAGTAGCCGATCTTCCTTTTCAGGTGGAAGTGCGTTGTCATGACAACGTACTCGCCTGGGGACAGAGCGGTGGTAGACAGAGGGATGAGAGACAGAACGAGAGAGTGGAGTGAAAATATTATTCAGACACAAAAAAGACCGAAGGACTGAAAAGGACTGCGTTTAGACAAATGATTATTAATAGAATAATGACACTTATTAATGAGATTATTAACATGTTATTACACGTGTATAGAGAGGAGAAGAGTAATGAAGAGTAATGAAGAGTAATGAAGCCAAGCCACCAGCCAACCGCTATGAACTCTCTATGAACACTATATTCATAAAGCATCATACTGTGCTTATTCATCTGCACAATTTGCTGTGTGATTATGTAAAATTATTTATATAAACACATAAATCTTTTAAAGGAGGTTCATTTCAGTGTGGAAGTTACTTTAAACTGCAAATACGCAAATACAGGCCAGTTTACGAGGGAAAGGGGCGGGGCATATAGAGTTGTTATATAGAGTTTTTCAAATTTGCATATTTATATAATTTATATTTCTTGATGAGTTTTTTTGTGCTAGAGACCAGAGTTTAAATCCATGTCTCTACTCATTACTTTCACAATTCCCAGACTTCCGCACTTCCGAATCCATTCCGAACTCCATTTCCCAACAACAGAATGAACTACAAACTCAGTCACATGACATGTCACATGATACATGATTTAACTACCCTTTTAATTACCCCAAACTTTCATTCATTCATTCATTCATTCATTCAGCGCGAAGTCTTGATCCTGGCTCTGCTTTTGAGTAATGACTCCAGCACCTTTTGCCTTTTTCCTTTTTTTAACACACTTGGAGCGCATGCATGAGCTCACAGAGGCTCACGATTGGCTAGTGTGACTGTGATTGACAGGGGAGAGAGAGTATGCCCCTCCCACTCAGAGCACACAGATAGCTACGCTCTTTAGGAATCCTGAACACGGAGAGCTGTGGCATCGTCGGGATTTGACCTTGTGAGCGAACTTTATTTTATAAACAGAATAAAATAATCTGTTTTATAAAGGTTCTACCTGAAATGCAAAAAGTGTTCCTGATGTTCAACAAAAAAAAAATGCAAAAAAAATGGCCACTGATGCACGACGTGTTGAACGCGATGAATTCGATGTGATATCAATTTCAGCTTTTTTGCACTCTATATTTTGGATTTTGTCCAATTTTGGTTCCTCTTAAAACCCTTAAGAATTTCACCTAAAACCATGTGACAGACGATTTACCTTTCAGAGAAGATACACTATTCAACATCTAGAAGATATATATAGCCCAAAACTTCAAATCAACTCTAAAATTTATTTATTAATGAGTTTAAAAGCACATAACCTTTAATAGAATTTAATTCCTTTGTGCTTTTTCTGTTTCATTTACAAAAAAAAAACGACTAAACACTGACGAGACATACGGTATAAAATTCTCCCAAAAGAAAACTGACTCATAAAATCCCTACTGCGTGATGATTTAGACAGTTTGCTAAATGTTAGCTGTTAGCACCCCTTATTTGTTAGCCACATTAGCATTGTAGCATCAGTGCATAAAGAATGTGTCTTGTGTAAAACAGTTTCAGAGTCGTTTCACTTGTTCGTGTATAAACTGAGCGTGACACTCTGACAGAGACGGCCGTGTTTTATTAGAACAGACGACTCTCAGGACGCTAATACTCTTTAGCTGTAACGGCGGCAGATTAATCGAGCGCAGTGACTCACACACACACACACACACACACGTTTCTCATCGACTTGTAATAAAAAGCTTTTCTGGCTTTGACAACACAATCGATACACACTTATTTAACGGCCATGAGACATCGATCCTTCGGTCTCGGATTGATAAATATTGCAGAGAATCGAACTGAGGAAACGTGTGTGTGTGTGTGTGTGTGTGTGTGTGTTTCAGAGAGAATCAGATTTCTGCACTAATGTTACAAAGTTGTAGCATTATCAGTGAGTTCAATTCCTTAATATATATATATAAATAAATAATATTTTTGTTCAATAGCTGGTTTAATGGTTAAGCTAAATATGCACATTACAAATTTGACTATATCTACAATACAGATAGTCAAATTTATTCCATTATTTTAATTCCATTAATTATTTCTTATTATGAAATTACAAAAAAACAAGCAAAAATATGGGATTAATTCTATTCCACGTACCGGTGCTGGACTGGACGACGCCCGAGTCCACCGTCTGTCCCATCAGGTCGTACTGATTCAGTCGCGATCCGTCTTCAGCCACCACCACTGACTGAGCCGCTCCTCTCGTCCACACGTACACCACCTCGGCCCGCGTGTACGCATCTGATACACACAAACACACACACGTTTGTACACACACACACACGTGCGCACACAAACAAACAAATTTTGATTTGTCATTTTAATTTTAATGGGTGTTTATGTTTTAAAATTGGAAAATTAATCATAAAATTAATTATAACTTTTATTAAAATTAAATCAATCCTAAAATAGCAGGAAGGGAAGACAGACGGAAGGAAGGAAGGAAGGAATAGGAGGGAAAAAGGGGGTGTGACTTACAGCTGCCGAATTTGAGTGGACAGGCGTGAGCATCCATGGGGAAATCCTCCAAGTGCATCGGGCACTCAGCTCTCACCGTCAACCTGAGAGAGAGAGAGAGAGAGAGGGAGAGAAAAGAGTGCAGGATGTAATATCTGTAATATAGCAAAGCATTCAAGGCCTTCAGGCACACACACACACACACACACACACACACAGTGACAGGATGATGAAGCGGTGGACGTCGCCCCTCACAGTGTGTGTCTGCCGTTTATCTTCCCTTTGACACGAATGTGAACTCCTCCTTTTCCTTTAATCTGCTAATAAAGACTGTAAATACTCAGCTTTACGGCTCAGACTTGCACATTTCCCATCTTTTTACTACACAATGTGTGTGTGTGTGTTTGTGTCTCAAAGAAACATTCATATCTCTTTCTTTCCCCTTTTACAATATGCCGTCCTGCAGCTCTCCGCATCCCAAACACTACAATACCATGCAAAACAAAAACAGGAAGCAATGCCCATATAAGGAAAGTGAAGAACACATCAAAAGAATCAGGGAATCTGTGACAAAGGAAACTGACATTCTGAGCGACTGACACTCGGAGCGACTGATACTCTGAGCGACTGACACTCTGAGCGACTGATACTCGGAGCGACTGATACTCTGAGCGACTGATACTCGGAGCGACTGATACTCTGAGCGACTGACACTCGGAGCGACTGATACTCTGAGCGACTGATACTCTGGGCGACTGATACTCTGAGCGACTGATACTCTGAGCGACTGACACTTGGAGCGACTGATACTCTGAGCGACTGATACTTGGAGCGACTGACACTCGGAGCGACTGACACTCGGAGCGACTGACACTCGGAGCGACTGATACTCGGAGCGACTGATACTCTGAGCGACTGACACTCGGAGCGACTGACACTCTGAGCGACTGATACTCTGAGCGACTGACACTCGGAGCGACTGACACTCTGAGCGACTGACACTCGGAGCGACTGATACTCTGAGCGACTGATACTCGGAGCGACTGATACTCGGAGCGACTGACACTCTGAGCGACTGATACTCGGAGCGACTGACACTCTGAGCGACTGACACTCGGAGTGACTGATACTCTGAGCGACTGACACTCGGAGCGACTGATACTCTGAGCGACTGATACTCGGAGCGACTGACACTCTGAGCGACTGACACTCTGAGCGACTGATACTCGGAGCGACTGATACTCGGAGTGACTGATGCTCAGTGTAAGTGGTGGGCGTTACCTCATGGTGTAGAGCAGCGTTCCCTCCTCTGTGATGCGCAGCAGCTTATTGGGCATGGTCATGTTGTGCGCTACGGATTTCTTGCCGTTGTGGAAAAACGTGTCGGGGGTCCAGATCTTACTGGCCATCAGGTTGTTGAGGCGCAGCACAGCCATCGGACCTTTAAACTTCAAACGCTCGTCCTTCCAGCTCTGTCTGAAGAACACATCTATGGTGTATTCCTGAAAAAGGAGGTGTTGATTAATTTTCTATAACAGCAGCTCTGACAGTAGTGCAGCTGCAAATCACAGGTTTATATTAACATTAATGCACTCGTTCTAATACATTATCGTTTCTATAGTAACAGCTCATTCACAGGGACGCGTACAGCGAACACGCCACATAAACAGATTTAAAAATCCTTAAACATCTTTGATTAAAAAGCAGTGCATTGTGGGAAGTGTTCGTTAAAGATCTGGTTGTTAAAGGTTAATGGAAACCTAATGAGACAGTTATAGTGGCTGTAAAAAGTATTTATTGTAAAATCTAAAATATTTACAGCGATGTGTTAACCTTCTGAACCTCAAACATGAAAACTCACTTTAAACACTTTAAAAGTCGTATTTATACTGCGATCTATTTACACCTGCTGTTCGGGACACATGGGTTATTTCCTCAGAAGTGATTTATACACCACGTAGATTCAGTTTTTTCACCAAAATGATATTTCTGTATTTCATATATAAATAGATCAAAGAGATAAAAGTGTGTTTGAGTCGTCGTGTCATAAATAACACAGAGAGCTGAGGATAAAAACGTGGAAACTGCTCCTCATTTGCGGGTCAGGACGCTGGGAGCCATAAAGACCAGCTTTTATTAGCAGATTATCATTCTGTTAATGTGTGAGTGTGTGTGTGTGTGTGTGTGTGATGATTTCTACCTTCCGTTCTATTCGAGTCAAAATGCTGTTTTAAATTTACCAAAAGTGAAATGATTTAAATCATTTTGCGCCTCTGAAGCTCTGATTCTGATCAGGATTTACTTTTTATAATGATTAACACCGGATTGCTAGCAGGAAAACCAAAACAAAATTTTACACAAAAAAATCAATAAATAAATCAATAAATAAATGTATGAATTGAAATAATTTTAAAAAATCTCTATTTATATACATAACTATTGTTCTAGTGTTAGGAGAGGTGATAAATGTAATGAAAAGCATTTTTGATGTAGTTCTTTCACAAACCATTCGTCTCAGGTAGGAACTGGAATGTGTGTGTGTGTGTGTGTGTGTATACATATACACAGGGTTTTATGGTAATCACCAGACACTTGGAGGAAAAAGCTGCGTTAGATGTAGATGTAGATACTAGAAAAGTTTACACACACACACACACACACACTTTCTTACTATTCAAGCAAAAAGTTGTTCCATGCTTTGGTTATAGTGTGTGTTATCTTCTCTAGTGTTTACATTTTAACTGAAATAGACGAGCTGCAGATTTTCCCCCAAACGCCTCGTGAACACACACACGCACACACACACACACACACACACACACTCCAGTCTTTACCGCGATTTGCGTGACCACACGTTGTGTGAACGTGTTTGGTGTTTGTGCGCTGACTCTCCCAGCAAAGCAAACAGCCATTTAATCACTTTCTAATTGTCACGGAAGGCGAGTTGAGACGGATGCAAGTGCAGTGAAAGCGTTTATTAAAGAGAGACAGACAGACAAATCCAAAACGTCAAGACAAGATCAGTGTCAGAAAGCAGGCGTAGGTCAGGCGACGAACGAACAGAACAAACCGTTAGGCAAAACAAACGGCTGGGAAAAGTTAGGCGGCAAAACACTAAACAATACTTCACGTAGGAAAAGGACACACGGGGGCGGGGTTTAAATATACTAACTAATCAAAGGGCAAACTGCGAACAGGTGAGACTAATCATGACACATTCAGGAGACAGCCAATGGCGATACAGGGGAGGAGACAGGACATGGCTCAAACCTGACACTAATACTCTTCATCATTACAATTATTTGTACCGATAGATTTGACACTTGAAGCTGAAAATAAATAAATCTAGTAATAATGTCTAGTGTCTAATGTTAGCTAAGTACAGAAGTCCAGAAAGGCCGCGATTTTTATTATTTAGATTTTATTCACGATTTATTTTTCTCATGAGGTTGAAATGCATGATCAGGCGTGCGTGCTGCACGTCATGGATGCGCACATCTGTTTTTACTTCAATCAGCGACTGATACAAGAGGAAACAGCTGTACGTTTGTCAGTGCTAGACAATTTCCAAATCAGCGTCCATCACTCTGAAGGCATCTCAGAGACGTGCAGCAGAGAAGGCATCTCAGAGACGTGCAGACGAGAAGGCATCTTAGAGACGTGCAGAAGAGAAGGCATCTCAGAGACGTGCAGCAGAGAAGGCATCTCAGAGACGTGCAGCAGAGAAGGCATCTCAGAGACGTGCAGCAGAGAAGGCATCTCAGAGACGTGCAGAAGTGAAGGCATCTCAGAGACGTGCAGAAGAGAAGGCATCTCAGAGACGTGCAGCGATACCGCCGTTATCCTGAACAGGTGAACTCTGTGATCATCGCACGACGTTTGAGAGATAATCACTGCAGAGTCGCCATAACAACAGCAGGCTGCATGACAGCGTGCCACAGGCCACAGCGATGTGACGCTAATGTGCTGCTGCTACACCATCATGAAAAATAAGAAAAATAAGTTGTGCTCTTCTGAGATAACAGTACGGAAAAAGCTTCTGGAATTCCGTAGCTAAGTGGAACACGCAAGATAGATTTTTATTTCACATTAATAATCTCAAAACATTCTCCAGGTAGCGTGACAGGAAGTGAGGACGGAAAGATCAGGCAGGAAAAGGAAGACAAAAGATTACTATGTGAGATGGAGGAAGGGGCGGGGCTTCAGGCGATCAGGTAATATCAGAGAGTTCAATGCACTTATGAGACTGTCAATCATTCCAGCTCCATATGAGATAGATAGATAGATAGATAGATAGATAGATAGATAGATAGATAGATAGATAGATAGATAGATAGATAGACAAGATGAGCACTGTGTAGTGCGGGTAACACTTTCTATAAAGGTCATGTCTGTAATAAACCATGAACACATACATATCATTTTATAATGCATTCATAAAGCATTATAGATGATGTTGAAATGCATTACACTTCACAGCTATCTTTATTACGCATTATAAACCATTAACATGAATTAGACGTAGATATAACATGTTATGTCACCAAGCCGCACTTCCCACAGTGCACTACGATGAGAAGACATAATGTGTTATAAGCACTAGTATTTATAAATGCATTATAAAGATTATAAGCTACAGACTGTGATGCCTGTATAATTCCTTAGGAATGCATTATAACATGTTACGAATGTATTTATAAGTCATTATAACTATGGCCTTGATAGAAGGCGTTACTACAGGACGAAGGGACGTGGAGCAGAAGGTGAAGAGTCCTACCATGTCGTGATCGGAGACGGGGCCGATGCTCGTCACGAAGATGTCGGTCTTCACCTCGGTCACGCGCTCTGTCGGAGCGAGACACTCGGTCAGCGAACAGCACCGTCATGTCCCAGATTTCATTATTCACACGTAGTACTGCATTGCAGTCATCATTATAATAATAATTATAGATAAATAATAAAGTAAAAGACTTCTCATGATTAGAGAAACCAGCAGTTTTTAACCTTTTACGTCATGTTTATGAAGAACGCCGTGTCGCGCGTTACGTACCTCCGAGTCCCGGCCTGAGACGGTTATCGTAGCCGTCCAGCAGACTGTCCAGGATGCGGGTGAAGACGGTGGTGTTGTCCTTCTGCTCGTCTGATCCGTTCTGATTCGAGCTGAAAAGGAAACACGATAAGAGCGGCGTGCATTAAACAGCGCATTACAGGCCAAGTCCAAAATGGCAAAAATATAAAGCTTTAATGGCTTTAAAAACAAATCGTTGGTCAGGAAATGAGCGAGAATGAAACAGATGCACTCCTGAGAGTGAACTGCTTGTCTGGGGAAAAGCTAGAAACAGGGAAATTCACTTCTACAGTCTTCTTAAGACTAATCCTTTAAGAAAAAAACATCCCAGTAGACATTTTTGGAAAAGTTTGTACACCCAGACATGCGTTAGTTTGAATTTTACATCAAACATTTTAATCATTATCATGATTTTATCTTTGTGTACAAGAAGACTGTAGAATTTCCCTGTTTCTAGCTTTTCCCCAAACAAGCAGTTCACTGCAGCAAAAGGAAACCAGGAAATGGAGGCACAGGAGCTCTCAGGAGTGCATCTGCTTCATTCTCACTCATTTCCTGACCAGCGATTTGTTATTAAGATCATTAAAGCTTTATATTTTTGCCATTTGGGGCTTGGCCTGTTTTTTTATTTTTGCCCTGGAGTGTGTATGCTATACAGTATATGCTATGGATTGCTAGTGCTAATGCTGGAGACTAAATACGGCGAGAAGCAAAGGTCAAAAAACATAAACAGAAGCAGCAATGTGTCGATCTGGATGAGACTGACTTAGTAAAAAAGCAAACAAACAAAAACAGAAGAACATTGATGTATAATTTTCTCAGGATTGAAGGAAGAAGAACATCAACGCAGAAATAAGATGACCGAGGTGCAGCTGGAAATGGGAATCCCGTCCAAACAGGGCTTCAGTCACACAAAATAATAAACTATTAAAATTCCCTCACTTCCAAATCTCATTTCAGCTTAAAGTCATTATTTCACTTTATTCTGATTTAACTGTGCACATGAAGTGGCCACTGCCAAAAAAAAGGAAAAAAAAAGAAATAAATGAAATCTCAGCCAGTGAAAATATCACTTTTATTTATTGACATTATTCTAAAATAAAAAATTGAAATATAAGATTATTCAGGTTTTTGTTTTTACACACTTTTACTCGTTTCAAGCTTTAAATCTTAAGTCTTATTCTATTTGCAGATCTAAAAATAATGCTTAGAAATAAACAAATCATTAAAATGATCTGCTAATTGAACTGTTTCGTTTGAA
>CM075017.1:24126907-24140861 GCA_037576675.1 Pangasius sanitwongsei | reverse complement strand
GGTTAGTGGTATAGGGGTTAGTGGTATAGGGGTCAGTGGTTAGTGGTATAGGGGTCAGTGGTTAGTGGTATAGGGGTTAGTGGTATAGGGGTTAGTGGTATAGGGGTCAGTGGTTAGTGGTATAGGGGTCAGTGGTTAGTGGTATAGGGGTTAGTGGTATAGGGGTTAGTGGTATAGGGGTCAGTGGTTAGTGGTATAGGGGTCAGTGGTTAGTGGTATAGGGGTCAGTGGTTAGTGGTATAGGGGTAAGGGGTTAGTGGTAAAGGGTTAGGGGTTAAATGTAGGTGTAACATTATTTATTTATGTTAATAAACAATTTAGGAAAATACTCCCCATAGAATTACAAGAGAGAGAGAGAGAGAGAGAGAGAGAGAGAGAAAGAGAGAGTGTGCATTTGTGTGTGTGTGTGTGTGTGTGTGTGTGTGTGTCCCATATGGACACATTAGGGCACATTAACACACAGCCTATGCAAATATAGTGAGTGTGTTTCATGCTTGCTATGGAGAGAATGTCAGGAGATGACAACAGAAAGGACAAAAAGGACACACACACACACACACACACACACACACAACAGCCATAATCCTTCTCTCTCTCTCTCTCTCTCTCTCTCTCTCTCTCTCCCTCTCTGTGTTATATCATGCATTCTTCGTGAACACTGATTATTTTTTCCGTCTCCTCACACTCACACTCGTTCTTTGGTTTATTTCTGCATTATTGACTCCATGCAGCTCGAGCAGTCTGTGTGTCTCAGATAGTCTCTCTCTCTCTCTTTCTCTCTCCCTTCTGTCTCTCTTTCTCCCTCTCTCTCTCTCTCTCAGGCCACTCTCTCTCTCTCTTTCTCTCCCCCTCTGTCTCTCTGTCTCTGTCTCTCTCTCTCTCTCTCTCTCTCTCTCTCTCTCAGGCCGCTCTCTCTCTCTCTTTCTCTCCCCCTCTGTCTCTCTGTCTCTGTCTCTCTCTCTCTCTCTCAGGCCGCTCTCTCTCTCTCTCTCTCTCTCTCTTTCTCTCCCCCTCTGTCTCTCTGTCTCTGTCTCTCTCTCTCTCTCCCCCTCTGTCTCTCTCTATCTCTCTCAGGCCGCTTTCTCTCTCTCCCTCCCTCTGTTTCTCTATCTCTCTCTCAGGCCACTCTCTCTCTCTCTCTCTCCCCCTCTCCCCCCCATCTCTCTCTCTCCCCCCCTCTCTCTCCCCTCTGTCTCTCTGTCTCTCTCTCTCTCTCTTTCTCTCCCCCTCTGTCTCTCTGTCTCTGTCTCTCTCTCTCTCAGGCCGCTCTCTCTCTCTCTCTCCCCTCTGTCTCTCTGTCTCTCTCTCTCTCTCCCCTCTGTCCCCCCGTCTCTCTGTCTCTCTCTCTCCACCTCTCCCCCCCTCTCCCCCCCTCTTCTGTCTCACTGAATCAGAATTAAAATTTACTTTTTCTTTTTGAATTTGGATCATTTCACATTATTTTATTCTACATACACAGCGAGAGTCTTTTTCAGCATGTGTTTCTCAGCATGTGTTTCTCAGCATGTCCTCTTTAACCAGGACGGCTTTAATCGTAGACGGCGAGATGCCGTGTGTGTTCGGAGTTTGTATGGCGTACGTGTTTGAGTCAAGCGTCAGCGTTGCCTGTGGTGACGGAGAGCCGCAGGGTCGCGTCTGAGTGGGAGATAACATGATATTACTGACTCTTACAGACGCAGACGGTGTAGATGGAATTCTCAATCAGTCTGACGGAGCCACATTCCAGCACTGAGCATTCGGCAAAAACACTCCTCCGAAAAAAGTCACAAAACCTACAACTCACACAAACTCCGCCCACTTCCACATGAATAAACTCCAACCGTTTATCCTCAGCTTGAAAAGGGAAGCGTATGCAGGAAGACACGCGGTCAAAAACACACCGAATCATATTTACTGCTAACGAGCTGCTACTGTAGAGCAGGACACGCCTCCGGGGGCGGAGCATATATGTTCTAGAGAGCATTTTATTGGACAAATGCAAGACTAGTACAGAATAAGTGAAGTATACATTTGTTTTCTAGATATTCTACAGTGTCCATCAGAGTCATTTGATAAGAAGCTGTATAAAGGGTTAGTAGATAAAAATTCAGATTCAGATTGTCCTGAAGTCACTGTATGAGCTGTGCTTTGTTTAGAAAGGGTTCCTGATGAGAAGGACCAGATGTGGCCTGCTTTCTGGTGATGCTTCAGCAGTGCCAGATGTTTCATATGAATCACATGAGTCTACTGTTTTTAAAAGAAAGATTTGTCTTTTTTTTTTTTGCACATCACTATCCAATCCCACTCCACTAGTTTAGTCAGATCTAACTAGTTGCGCCGATCCAAGACTCGCTTTCGAATGCTACCGAGGCTGGAAATGAAGATGGTGGAGAAAACCTCCTGGATCCTGCTGCTGTAGACATCACATCCTGTATCGAAATAAAGTCGCTCATCGAGCTAATGGACGCTGATGGACACGAGCTTTCACGCTGCGCACTCTCAGTTTCAGAATCAGTGATTGCACCTGAACCGCCACATCGTCCACACGAGTGTGTTTTAATAAACTTCTTAAATATGACCTATTGATCAGAAGGTCTTGAGTTCAAATCGCAGCATGTTTCCGGGCTCAGCTGTAAGTCTCTTTGGATTAAAGCATCAGCTGAATCAGGTGTAATATGATTCCCTACACTTTATGACTTTTTTTCTTTAAAAGTGTAGCCTAAGAAAGCATTGAGAATGTAATGTTTACCCTAAACGTATATGTGGCTGTTAATTAAAGTGCAGTTCGACACGTTCTTTACTGTTTATCAGCGTTTAGCTGCACTAATAAAATATAGCGATGTCCTGAATCCGTTTCTGCTTTCGATACGGAAAGGTCTAGACTAATCAGCTACTTTTTACTGGTGGAACAGTAAAAATAAACAGTCGTGAAAGCTGTAATGTTGCACATACTGTGGTGTATGATGGATGGAGGGACAGGTTTCCACCAGATGGATGTAGATTATGTACGAGCGTTATGCTGTAAATCCCTAAACACATCAGCTAATGTAAAGAGAATGAAAATTGTAGACTCATTTCTCAGATTTTCTCAGCTTGACATCTGTTGCTTTAAGCCTTTTAGCTTTGCCTGTGCTAAATCTGTGATTGCTAATCAGATGTACAGCGCTGTTCACTGATTTCCCGTCTCTAACACACCTACTGCATTTAATAAGCTGACTCAGGTGTTATAGCAGGAGAGCACTGAAGTGCACTCGCACGACCGGCATCAGGAAGCACTGCTCTAAATGAAAACCCTTAAATGAGGAACTAAACACACACAGACACACACACACAGTTTCATGGTGCACAAATGGCTGTGAGGAGTCGTTTGTTATTACCATGTGCAATATTAAATATTAATATTAAATATTGTGCAATATTATCTTAAATAAAATTCATTACATTAGGCCAGTAACATTTTATTTTAATGCTGCGACAGTTGTGTCTGTCTCTATGTCTGTCTGTGTTTAAAGGGTGAGACAGAGAGTGAGACAGAGGGTGAGACAGAGAGTGAGACAGGGTGAGGGTGAGACAGAGAGTGAGACAGAGAGTGAGACAGAGAGTGAGACAGGGTGAGACAGAGAGTGAGACAGAGAGTGAGACAGAGGGTGAGACAAAGAGTGAGACAGAGGGTGAGACAGAGAGTGAACTCATACAGATAAAGTATGACGAATAAACAGTAATAAATAAATAAAAAAGAGATGATATGTTCTCCATTTCACGCTCACTTTACTCCACATTTCATCGCTCTGCTGCTCCAGAATGAAGTCGTGCTCTGTGATGTTTCTGACGTCAGGCCTCAGATTGGACATGGCCACATCACATTTCACTATTATCAAAGGTCAAAGGTCATATCACACATAAGGAGCTGTACAGCGCAAACATGTTCCTGAACTGTGCATAAAAACATAACAAACATAAGAAACATAAGACCACAGCACAGTGCACACGCTATGCAATATATTATCATCTATACACAAGACCTCGCTTTTATTATTTATTTATTTTATTTCCATTTTCTCCAAAATTTAGTCACCTGTGAATTTCCAACTCCCCTATATCATACGACAGCTGGGGTGAGAGCCGTGTCAACTGCTGCGTCACAGAGCTGCATGACACACTCAGAGGAAAGCGCCATCTGCCCTCTTCCGCATACATGACCTCACAGACACCCACGATTGGTTAGTGTCGCTGTGATTGACAGGGGAGAGAGAGTATGCCCCTCCCACCCAGAGAGCATGGACAGTGCTCCTCCCTTTCCTCTCAGATGGCTGTGGCATCGACAGGATTTGGACTTGCGACGTGCGGATGATACGGGATGTACGCTTTACACACCTGATTATGATGAACGTCAGTGCAGGACGCTAGGCGCTATGAGTCCGTCCCACCAGCGAGCTAACTGAAGAACATAACACCAGATCATCTTTACAGATTAGATTCCATTGAGAGAGTAATTACAGCTTTATGCCACATTTTCTTTTCTCTGCCAGCTCCATTAGAAAAGAAAAAAAACAGCTATGGTTTTCTGGCTTCTGAATCAGACCCTGAGATCGGACCTTGGCTAAGAACAGAGAAATGTGTAAAGGTTCGGTTCAAAATGTTTTGTTCTGTGGTGCAGTGCTTGTTTTATTTAGATACAGTGGAACATTAATGCTCTAAAGTCATCGATGATCTCATTACGACTGCAAGAAGATTCCAAGCGTTTTCCAAAAAGTTCCATGGAGCAAGAACCAGAACTGACAATGCTGTATTCTCAAGAGAACGACTGTTTAGAGCTGATATATATATATATACAGTTTATATGTACACACACACACACACACACACACACACAGTACTGTGCAGAAGTCTTGGCACCCTATATTTTTCAGTACAAACTTTGTTATAGATGTTTAGTTTCTGACTTCTACATTATTGATTCAGTACAAAAACACTTACAGCTCATTTCCTTATAAAACTGCACACACTGCACCTGAGACACTGTTTTATTTTAAAAGCGAAGGATCGTCACATTAAATACTGACTTTGTTTCATTTATTACTGTTTACTGCCCTTTATAGTATTTTTTTAAAATGTAGAAACATTTCATTTCATTATATCTGAAGGCGTCTTTGCTCTGCAGCGTTTCTGTACATGTGCCTGAGCCGAAGCTGTATGAGTGGATATAACCTGTCTGTGTGTATATCTCTCCTTTTTTTTGAAGAATCTGATGAATGTACAGTGTGTGTGTGAAAAATAAATGGCTTCTGCTAAGAGAATTTGTCCCACTCGAGTCAGAAGTTCAGATTTTTCTTCATTATTTCGGAGCTTTTTATTTACACGCGACTCGGAGCACACGGTGAGCTGGGTGTAGATCCACACCGGCACAGCGGCTTATCTTACAGACAATCCTGAAGTCTCGTGGTGCGTCTGTGTGCCCGCTGTCCTGCTCCATTACACCATGCTGTGTATTATTATCTGCCAACACAACGGTGGACACACACACACACACACACACACACACACACACACACTTTTATTGTATCGTTCCTCTTAATGGACCCCATGAATGACGCTGTGTGTAAATTCTACACTCTCTCAGTGTGCACTTCTGGAGCCGGTGTGTTAGTGTTAGTGTTAAAGTTAATGTTAATGTTAATGTTAATGTTCGTGTTCATGATCGTGTCAGTGTTAATATTAATGTTAGTGTTAATGTTAATGTTAGTGTTAGTGTTAAAGTTAGTGTTAGTGTTAATGTTAGTTTTAATATTAATGTTAGTGTTAAAGTTAGTGTTAGTGTTTCTGTTCATGTTCATGATTGTGTTAGTGTTAATATTAATGTTAGTGTTAATGTTAATGTTTCTGTTCATGTTAGTGTTAAAGTTAAAGTTAAAGTTCTGGCACTTCAGTTAGCCAGAAAGTTAGCACTTCTGGAGACGGTGTGTTAGTGTTAATGTTAGTGTTAAAGTTAGTGACAGTGTTAGTGTTAATGTTTCTGTTCATGTTCATGATTGTGTTAGTGTTAATATTAATGTTGGTGTTAATGGTTCTGTTCGTGTTAGTGTTAAAGTTAAAGTTAAAGTTAATGTTTCTGTTTCTGTTAATGTTAATGTTAGTGTCAGTGTTAGTGTTAGTGTTAGTGTTAAAGTTAGTGTTAGTGTTAATGTTAGTGTTAATGTTTCTGTTCATGTTCATGATTGTGTTAGTGTTAATATTAATGTTAGCGTTAATGTTAATGTTTCTGTTCATGTTAGTGTTAAAGTTAAAGTTAAAGTTAAATTAATGTTAATGTTTCTGTTTCTGTTTCTGTTCATGTTAATGTTAGTGTTAGTGTTAATGTTAGTTAGTGTTAGTGTTAATGTCTCACCTCTGTCTCGCTCTATCTGGCGTCTTCATTCACAGCCGACACGCATTAACACTCTCACACAACCTCCAGAGTTTCTGACGGAGGACGTGCCGAGCCTCGCAGCACGATGACGCCGAATTAACACCTACAACACGAGAGTTAATTCTCCACTGTAGGTGTTCATTCACAGCCGTAATTAAAAACCCACAGTGTACATTTAACACCTGCGGTGATGAGCTCACCCCCAGCGAGTGCTGACTGGACTACAGTAACGTGCTGCTGTGGAAACGTTAAAATATCGCCCCAGCAGGCGGAGTTTTAGTGTCATAGAGATAAAAATCAGACTCTTCATCAGACTGAAGATCTGAAGGTGCAGTTCCATCATTTTCTTCACAATGTGTTTATTAACATTACTATATCAAAAACCATGATAGAATATAAAATATTAAAAGATAGTGACGTGATATGAGCAGCTATATTCTTCCATTATGCTGAATCCTGCACTCTGATTGGTCAGAAGGTGTTGATTAGTTTTCTCTAACAGCAGCTCTGACAGTAGCGCAGGTTTATATTAATGCACTCGTCTTAATACGTTATCGTTATCAACAGCTCATTCACAGGGACGTGTACAGTGGACTCTCTGCTTATAATAAACAGATTAAAAATCACTGATGTGGTGAAGTTTTCTTGAAGTAAGGAGATGTTTATTTAACATTGATGGAAGGAGTCTCCAGTGTCAGCACTTTGTAACAGTCAGAGGTGAAGCTGTAAGTTTAAGTTTTCCGACGTCTTCAGGACGGAGGAGTTTACGCTTCTTTGCGGTTTCTCAGTAACATGCGGAACAAGCTGCGTTTCTTCTTTATTAACTTGGAGAGAGAGAATAAAGAGACGCTGGTGAGGGAACGACTGTTTATAGCTGCTATAGCGTAAGCGACAACAGGAACTCACTTGTTTCAACATTAAATATAACTATAAATGGATAAAAAGTATGATGGTTTTTTTTTACTAAGTAAAGAGTTCCTTGGTTGTCTCTCAGGAGAGGAACTTTCAAAGCTTCAAGCTTCATAAAAACCGGATTAAACCCCTGGAGTCACGTGGATTACTTTTACGACACCTTTATGAACTTTTTGGAGCTTGACAGTTTCGGTTGCATGGACTGTCCATGGAGGGACAGAAATCTCCCAGGCTTCATTAAAAATATCTTCATCTGTGTTCCGAAGATGAACGAAAGTCTTATGGGTCTGGAACGACATCAGGGTGAGTAATTTTTGGGTGAACTTTCCCTTTAAGTGTCCAAAAAATTTTTTAAAAGTTCTTTTATTTAAGTATAGAGTGTGTGTGTACTGCTACTGTTCTGTTTACTAACGGTTTGCTTAGTAACTATTATTATTATTCTTCTTCTTATTATTATTATTCTCACACACACATGCATGGAGTTAAATGAAAAACTGATGAAGCACAAAGAAGAGAGACTGAGACTAAGGACAGGTATGTAATCCCAGGTGAGCTCTTACATCTCTTTATCATTATATATTTTCAGTATTTTTAAACAGGTATATATGTTTCAAATAAAACTTTACTCAGCGTAATAAAAGGCATCACTTCAGCCTAGTCTGTGCTCGTCTTTCTTTTTTCCTACAATCGTCCTATTCTACTTTCAGAGCCGTTACTTGTGTTAATCAGTAGAACAGGAAATAAAATATTAAAAATAAAATCGGTTTAGATTTCAGGAGCTGAGAAAAATGTGTTCAGTTTGATGTAACAGGTGTAACGTCGCCTCGGGCCTGTTGGTGCTGGAATACGCAAGAAGGAAGCTAAGCTTGTTCAAACGCTAATCAATAAACACAATAAACATAGTTTATAAATTTATTTATTTATTTATTCAGCAAAGGCTTTTTTAAGTGCTGCTCAGCACCGGGATGAGTAAGAGGTAAGAGCTGAGAGGTGAGTTTCAGATTTCAGCTCCATGGACAGAGCTGCATGCATTAATATAAACGAGTCATGCATATAAATAAAGTTTATTTCAGAACCGTGGTCTATTATAGCGCATAAACGAATAAATAAATGAATAAATGATGGATAGAACGGGACCGTTTTAATGAACTAGCATCTGTGTTAAAGCTAAAGCTAAAGTCACACTGCAGAAGAAGCATCATGTACACGGTCCACAGCGAGCAGGTTTATAAAGCAGTAAAGCAGTGAGCGTTAAATCTTCTCCTGTTTACGTCACAACAAAAAAAAACTTGACCTGAAAGAATAAAAAGCACGAAGCCTTCAGTCCTGGCAGCTTTTCTGCTCATCAGCGGCTCTTTCTGCACTTTTTCAGCACCGTGTGTTAATTGCAGTCTTGTTTATAATGCTGGGAAGGAAGAGCATCAGCAGCCGAGTGAAGAACACACTGCACGCTTCAGCGCCTCGGCAGCCTGGAAGGTGTTTCTGCGTGACGACGGTTCAGCGCCGTGGATTTCACTCCTTTCACTTCATTCATTCATCCGCCGACGCTTTTATCCAGAATGAACCCCATTCAGGCTCGGAGCTGAGCTGCTGAGAGCCAACGCCGCCGAGCACTCACGTGTCTTAATGAGTAACTATTAAAACACGGTGAAAAAAATTCAGTTACGGTTATAAATAAACCGCTTACACGCAGGGGGAAAGAGTTTACAGAACAAAATGGCATGATTCATTCATTATTATTAATGAGCAATTAATCATAGCTATTGTTTATTAATCATCAAATAATTATTGTGTTCAATAATGAACTGTTTTAAATTAAAATATAAATATAATAATAATTGTATGACTGTAGTGCATAGTGTGTGATTTGAGACACAGCCATAGAGATATAGATAGCGAGTTGTGTCAGTGTCGTGACCGGCGGATGAGACCGAGTGATAACGATGGTGACGATGATGATGGTGATGATGATGATGATGATATCACCTTTTCCAGTTGTGAAGTTTCCCCTCACTGAAGCGCTATTTTAATCGTGAGGTGACAAACGTGTTGAGAATCTCCTGCAGAAGAATCATTCCTCCTTTAAATTCAGCCAGACGGAGCGGAGCTGTGAGACCCAGACAGCGTTTACAGCTCAGCTGAGCGAACACAAGCGAACACAAGCGAACACAAGCGAACACTGCAGGTGTAGATTTAACACTTAAACACTTAAAGGTGCACTTACTTTTATTTCCGTGCTAATCCAAGTGACACGGAAATCAAAGATACTTCTGCTGTGGACGGAAACATCTGATCTTCTGTGTTTCATTTCTTAAATATACACAGTTTGCAAAGCAGATGCTGTTGTTGTTGTTGTTGTTGTTGTTTTGTTTAATATTCTGCTTTTAACAAGTTACTAACACATCGATCACTTCACCATTAACTCGGCCGTGTATTATTCTTAATAACGACTGAATTACTGAAGGTAGAACTGACAGTATTTCTGTCGTATGGTTGTTTTGTGGATGATCGTTAGCGTTGTTGGTTGTTAAACTTTTCTGAATGATGTGTGTGCAGAAGAGAACATGAACGACAGGTTTATATTAATGCGCTCATTCTAACGCGTTATCGTTTCTATAGCAACAGCTCATTCACAGCAACCTGTTCAGCAGATAGAATAATAAACTGATGTAAAAAAGTGTGTTGTTCAACAAAGAAAAACACATTCGTTGATGTGGTGAAGTTTTCTGTCAGGAGACGTTCATGTAACATTTATGGAAGGAGTCTCCAGTGTCAGCGCTTTGTAACAGTCAGAGGAGTTTACAATTTCCGTTTTCTCTGTAAAATGACAAGCTGTGTTTTCTGAGAGAGAGGAAAAAGAGAGGTTGGTGAGGGAACGATGGAGGATATAACGTAAGTGAGAAGAGGAACTAATTAACTAACTGTTAAAATACGCTACATGTCGTTCATTAATAAATGAAACGTTGCAGTTGTTGACAAATCGCTGTGGTATAAGAGCAATAACACACTCCAGACTGTGCGGATAAAAGAGGAGAATCCACGCCAGGGTGGTGTGATATCACACAACGCAAAGCAGAGTGCCAGGTTTGACAAATCACCTTTTTCGTATCATCAGGGAGAAGGAGATTTGGCTTTAAAGCCTCAAAAAACACGACAAAACTTCAGCATCTTCCTACCAGCGTTTTAGTTCAGTTTCGTTTATGCACAAATTCGTCTGTTTGGAGAAACGTTTTAAAGGTTCTATGCGCAGGAGAACCCAACAGAGTTTCCCTACAGAAACTAGAAGGTACAACCCAAAGAAAATCCAACGGATCCTTAAAGAACTCATGAAGAACCTTTTAAAAAAAAAGCTGCAGCTGTACAAATCTAAATAAATCAAATGTGTTGTGAAGGAAAGCATCATTGTGAGAGATCGAGGGTTCTTTAGTTGTCCTCTTAAAGGTTCTATAAACACAGAAAGCTATTTTTAAGGTTAAAGAACTCTTGAAGAACACTTTTAGTCATGGTACTTGTACTTGCTGTATTATTATTATTATTATTATTATTATTATTATTATTTCCTGTCTCTGTCTCTGAATGTTCTGTCGAGTCTCTACCTTCTCTTCAGGCAGATTTGTTTCTGAATCTTGTCTCCGGCGTGACTCGAGCGGGGGGCCGGACTCTCGCCGCAGGCCGATAATTTGAGGACTATTTCAGTCGGGGTGTTTTTAGCGGCGCCGTGTTGGACAGCAGCTGGCTGTCAGCGATCACGCTGCTGTTTAACGCCTGGCGTTCTGCACTTTAATAACTCGCTCCTGTCACAGAGACGGCCACAGAAATAATGTCTCGCCGCTGTCTCTCACTTCACCGCTTCAGCGCTGTGAGACGTGAGCGTTAGACGGCGTGTGAGACGGCTGGAAGTCACGTCTCTTTGGTGTTATTACAGGACACACTTTTATTTTATGTTTAAATGTTAATACGGTGTTATTCTTATCGTCAGTGTTCATTTTGTACGTAAAAAAAAATAATTCAATAATTCTGTAGCTCTGTCTTTCTGTCTTCTTGGTCTGATGTTGCCATCGTAGACAAAAAAAAATAGCTTATCGTAAAAGAACTCTTTGGTCCTGAGCTGACACACACACACACACACACATACACACACACACACATGAATTCCCACAATGCATTGCACTGGTTTAGTTTCCGAACAGACGCATGACGATGAGGTTTCAGGTTCGTCTCATTAAATCTTCTTATTACACTGAGGAGCTCGAAATGACTTCATTTACATGTTTACAGCTGTTTATTCGGACGGAGGGAGAGGACATCACACACACACACACACACACACACACACACACCTGCATGCTCATCACGGCAAATCACACTCGCATCACAATCAGCGTCCAATCAGCGTCCATCTGTCTGTCTGACCTTCATCTGACCTTCAACTCACACCAACATCATCCTGTCTCTCTCTCTCCGTCCTGTCTATCTTTCCTTCCTGTTTCTCTCTCCTTCTTGTTTCTCTCTCTTCTTCCTGTCTGTTTCTTCTTCCAGTCTCTCTGTCCCTCCTGTCTCTCTC
Source organism: Pangasius sanitwongsei (assembly GCA_037576675.1). NCBI lineage: Eukaryota > Metazoa > Chordata > Actinopteri > Siluriformes > Pangasiidae > Pangasius > Pangasius sanitwongsei. Next base: position 24,129,000 of record CM075017.1, on the reverse strand, counting down.
TTCTTCCTGTCTCTCTCGTCTTCCAGTCTCTCTCTTCTTCCAGTCTCTCTCTTCTTTCTGTCTCTCTCCTTCCTGTCTCTCTCTCTTTTCTGTCTTTTTCTCCTTCCTGTTTTTCTCATTCCTGACTGTCTCTTACTTGTCTCCCTTCTTATCTCTCTCCATCTATTTCTCCTTGTTGCCTCTTTCTCTTTTCTATCTCTCTCTCTCTGCTTCATGTCTCTATCCATCTTTTGTCTCTCTGCTATCAGTTCCTCTCTCATTATTTACATATCTCTACATCTCTGCTCCTTCCTGTCTTTCTCTTCTTCCTGTCTCACTCTCCTTCCTTTAACTTATATTATGGTTTCATCTCTCTCTCTCTCTCTCTCTCTCTCTCTCTCTGCAGATCTCAGTCTCTCCTCCATTTTTTCCCTTCCATCTCTCCCTGCATCTTTAGTTTTTTTCTTTTTTCTTCTGCAAATCTCTTTATCCTTCTTTGTCTCCATCCACACCTCTCTCCCACTCTTTATCCATCTATCGCATCTTTTCCTATAAACTACACTTCTTTTTCTCTTTTTCTGCATCTCTCTCTCTCTCTCTTTCTCCCTGTACACTTCATGCTCTGTGCATCTCAGCGATATGATGTGATTATTAACGCCGGTGATAAACACACAGTAATCACGAACATCAGCACCACAATCTAAATGTTAATGTGCTTCATCTGCTGCTCCATACGTTCTACAGCTCCAAGGTCACTTCAAAGTCAAAGTCAGAGGTCGTGTTCTAACACAGTGTTCGACTTTCCCTCGGCGACTTCCCCTAACCTTCTACACTTCAGTGACTTCCTGATTCTGTCTTACTTTACACAATCATCACTTCTTTTAGGGTTCCTTGGATAATTAAGGGTTCTTCTTATCCTCTTAAAAGGGTTCTACATGGAATGCTTTCTGAAAGGAACGCACCGTTGTAGGCTTGTACAGAGAACCTTTAAGGGTTTCCATTGAGGGAGAAGTGATGAAGAACCCTCAATCGTTCTAAATTTTCTAAGAGTGAAGTTAAGGATCTTTTGAGCTTCCTACTTAAAATCTTCTCTGTTACAAAAACCCTGTTTGGTAGGGTTCTACACAGAACACGCATGGGTTCCCCATTGCCCAGAACCCTTAAGGGTTCTTAGATTAGTTTGGAAGCCTTTATGATAAGGTTCTATATGGAACCTTTAGGAGTTTCCCCAGAGAGACAGCCAAAACACCCCTTAATGGTTCTAGAGCGGATCATTTTTTCCTGAACAATAGTTTTCCTTTGTTCTAAGCAATAATTTTTTAAACCCCGCCCACTTTTCCGCACCTTATTAATGATGGTCATGGAAATGGGTCAAGTTGCTCAAGTTGTCATGGCAACCAAAAGACCACGCCCGAAGCCAATGAGGTATATTTGGCGCTCAAGATGGTTCCTTTGCTGTGAAAAAGTACAAAATGGTTCCATATCACAGTTTCAGGATCTCTAGAACCAACTCTAGAACCTTTGGTGTCCCTCTGCGGGGAACCTGTAAAAGTGTTTTCCTATGAGAAAGGGTTCTAGATGGAAGCTACGAACACTAAACTGTTCAAAGAACCTGTTTTTTTTCTAAAATAATGGCTGCCAGGATTTTCTAAATGACATCATCGTGTCCTCACACGTCGGCGTCTCGGTTCTGTGCTTGTATTGGGTTCCTCTTGACTTATAAGTGGCTTGGGATAAAAGTTTCAGTCTAAATAAATAAATGTGACTGGAGGAGTTGTGTTAAATAAATAGTGCTGGGTTCCGTCTAGGCCCCGCTGTCTCTGGGTTTAATCAAATGCCGTCACTCAGGAAGTTAAATGGTGCTTTTAGGAGCAGCTTAAATGCCACCAGCTGCAGCGGCGTAATGACACTCGAGTGCTTCACACTGACAATCCTCCGGCTCCAGAACCCAGAGAAACAGGGTCAAGTGGAGGGAAGGGTTCTGCTCCTGAGATCTCACCCACTCAGGGTTCTGCTCCTGAGATCTCACCCACTCAGGGTTCTGCTCCTGAGATCTCACCCACTCAGGTTCTGCTCCTGAGATCTCACCCACTCAGGGTTCTGCTCCTGAGATC
>CM075017.1:24125488-24126807 GCA_037576675.1 Pangasius sanitwongsei | reverse complement strand
AGATCTCACCCACTCAGGTTCTGCTCCTGAGATCTCACCCACTCAGGGTTCTGCTCCTGAGATCTCACCCACTCAGGGTTCTGCTCCTGTTATCTGTATGGATGTTCCTTCATTCACACTTCAATGTTGTTTTTTTTAAACTGTTTAATTCATTCATTAATAAATAAATGTGTCATTCATTCTTTCATTCATTCATTCATCCACCATCCATCCAACAATTCATTCATTCATTCGTCCATTCATTCGTCCATCCATCCATTCATGAAAACTTGCATTCATTAGCTCATATTCAGTCGTTTATACTCATCCAGTAGTTCACTCACGAAAACATTCCTTCATTTGTTCATTCATTCATCCACCCAGTCATGAATTCATTCAATCAACTGTTTATTTGTTCACTTGTTTATCGTTGTATACATCATTCATTCATTCATTCATTCATTTACAGCCTCATTTAAACCCTGAAGTTTATTTTGTGCTCAGTTTAGGAGCCAGTGACAAAAAAACTAAACTGTAGATTACAACATGAATGTGTGTGTATGTGTGTGTGTGTGTGTGTGTGTGTAAGTGTGTGTGTGTGTAAGTGTGTGTGTGTTCTGCAGAGCAGCCAGTCAGCACTGGTTTGTTTCCATGGTAATGGAAGTTGACCTTATTTCCATGGAATAATTTTGCAACACACACACACACACACACACACACACACACACACTCACACACAAACACACACACACACACAAACACACACACACACTAGGACTTATAAGAAAAGTTTAAAAACAACAACTTTTATTCATTACTTTCATTACTTTTATTTTTAAAAACCATTTTAGAATAAATTATTATTATTATTATTATTATTATTATTATTATTATTATTATTATTATTATTATTAGTGTTGAAAGTAGATTTTAACATAATAATAATAAAATACAACAACCAAACTCATAATAAATAAAACATTGTCGAGTGTGTGTGTGTGTGTGTGTGTGTGTGTTTTTTTGATCACACAGTAGTAAAGTTCAGAGGAGTTTTTATGTTGTTACTATTTTTATGTATTGTGGACATTGTTGTTGTTATTATTGTTGTTGTTGTCATTGTTATTGTTGTTACTGTTGTTGTTGATGTTGTTATTGTTGGTGTTATTGTTGTTACTGTTGTTGTCATTGTTGTTGTTGTTGTTACTGTTGTTGTCATTGTTATTGTTGTTGTTACTGTTGTTGTCATTGTTATTGTTGATGTTGTTGTTATTGTTGTTGCTGTTGTTGTCATTGTTATTGTTATTACTTTTGTTGTTATTGTTGTTGTTATTGTTGTTGAT
>CM075017.1:24115488-24120488 GCA_037576675.1 Pangasius sanitwongsei | reverse complement strand
GATACGGTGACATGTAGTACCCAGGCGTAGCTCCATAGGGAATAAAATCCAGCTGAACACACACACACACACACACACACACACACCATGTCCAATATTTTACTTCTGAAATATTAAATATTTTCCTGCTGCGGCTGAAGCCGAGATTTTCTTTAGTCAGATTGTTGAACATGTTCATATCTGTGTTTATTCAGCTTTACTGCTCGTGTTTATTGAAGGTCAGCTCCATTTTTTATTCACCAGATTTTCTCTATCTGTCTGTCAGTCTCTCTCTCTCTCTCTCTCTCTCTCTCACACACACACACACACACTCTCTCTCACACACACACACACTCTCTTTTGATCTGTCTATCTGACAGTGTGAGCTCTGATTCTGACAATGCGGGAAAAACTCGTGTAGACACATGTAGAGTAGCTTCATTTATAACCCTTGTTACCATAGCAACAATTTAAGTATGTCATCTTTCATGTTTCTGGATTTGTTTATTGATTTATTGATTTTAAATTATATAGAATTATCATGACACTCTGTAGACTAGACCAAAAAAAAAAAAAACTAAAGTCTGAAATTTCTAGAACTATTTCGTGTTGTCCGTGCGTCCAATCAGAGACTTGCTAATTTGAATATTTCCCAGCATGCTTAGATTCACGGGCCTCACAAGTTTCCTGTTCGGAATGTTTTTGCTAACGTGATTAGCCACGCGCTGTATTTGAAGGAGTGATGTAGCTGTTATGTAAGGAGTTGTTTGTTTTAATTAAAAGCTTGTGGCTCTACTTCTTTAGTGACAGAAGCTCGTGACAAAATATTGACTCATTTAGCGCAATCTTGTGTAAGTATTCTATCAGTGTGGGCGTGTCTGAATGGATAATGATTGACAGCAGTGGTTCCTCGGGAACGTAAACAACTCTTTGGTAGGTTTGGTGATAGAAGAGTGTGTAGGAATGACAGAGATGCTTCCACAACGCTTTTGTTTTCACTGGTGAGTCATGAGTGTGTTGGCGTGATGGTGTTGCTGAATTTTGGACCTAAGCAGAGAAATTAAAGTGCGATTTTGTGGATTGTGTGAAAAACCCTCTTCACCTCTTCCAGGGGAATGAAACAAACTGGAGGTAGAAGCTGCAGCACAAACTGAGCTGCGTTTACACAACTGATGATATCCGATCATTTACTTAACTTTTAAAGTTCTGTACGTTCTTGTTTGAGGTTCCTATCTGCTCCCGTTTCCTCTCTGATGCACAAAAATGAAAAAAAAAAAAAAAGAAGTATAACCTCATTATAGTCTCATCTTCTCCTGTCAGATACAGTACAGCACGAGCTCTCGTTAAATGTGTACAGAGACGTTAGGAAGGAAAGCAGGGAGGAAGGAGCAGAGATCGCCGGTGTCTCTGGTGTGCGTACGTACGTAGCTAGTACGATTAGCTCGCTTTGCTAATCTAATGCGAGAACGACGCTAACACGAAGCTGAGCGCGTAACACGTAAATCACACGACTGACTCGATCTTCACACTGAAACACATTCTGCGTTATTTAATCGCCGTTTATTACAGAATAACAGAAAAGTAAAACAAGCGACACTCGACTAGCTAGCATAAACGTACGGTGAAAAATGTCTAAATAGCGTAATAATTATTCTACAGTATGATGACTATAAATTTAAATAAACGCCACGGACGAGAAAAAAGACATCTTTAGGGATTTTTTTTACTCTGTGTGGAGTTTTTTTATTCAGAGACAGAATAAGACGCCACTCTCGATTCACAACACAATTTATTTCACAACATTTAGCAAACAAAATGTTTTAGAGAGAAACAGACGCCTGAGTTCAGCTTTTATTTGACACTTTTCTCTACATTCCTGTCGCTAATGCAAAGTTTTAATGTGACCTACTTTCAAAGTGCTGTTTTTTTAGCTTTAATTCTCAGAGCAACATTTTTCACAGGATGCACAAAGATAACTCCTTTCTGTCTGTTGATTAAAGTAAAGTGCTCTATAATTATAAAAAGCTCTACTGAAAATAAAACATATTATTATTATTATTATTATTATTATTATTATTACTACTACTGTTATTGTTATTGTTAGTAGTAACACACACACACACTGATTCAGCTGAAACAGACGGAGTAATGCATCATGTACAGGATTTACAGCAACAACAGACTGAATTGAAGTTTTTAAAAATTAATTATTGAAAAATAAATGTATTATTTATTTAAACTGACATTAAAACAACTTACAGAAATAAAAAAAACAAGGTATGAAATTAGGACATTAATAATCAGTTTAAAAACAGTTCAAATAAAAAAACAGTCGTCTGTATGTGTGAGGCACTGGGAAGGAAAATGGCTGCCAGTGACACGCCCTTAGCCACGCCCCCACGGTCACGCCCTTAGCCACGCCCCCACGGTCACGCCCTTAGCCATGCCCCATGGTCACGCCCCCACGGTCACACCCTTAGCCACGCCCTTACACATTTAGCCACACCTTCACACCTATAGCCACACCCTAACACTCTTACCCTTAACCACACCCTTACACTCTTACCCACACCTATAGCCACACCCTTACACTCTTACCCACACCTATAGCCACACCCTTAACCACACCCTTAGCAACACCCTTAGTCACACCTTTACCCACAATATTAGTCACACCCATAGCAACACCCACGCACCTTTAGCCACACCCTTACCCATAGCTTTAGACGCAACATTACCCACACCTTTGCCTACACCTTTACCCACACCCTTACCCACACCCTTAGCAACATCCTTATCCACACCTTTACTCTCCCCTTTACCCACAATATTAGTCACACCCACAGCAACACCCTTGCATCTTTAGCCCCACCCTTACCCATACCTTTAGACGCAACATTACCCACACCTTTGCCCACGCCTATAGCCATACCCTTACCCACACCCTTACCCACACCCTTACCCACAACATTAGTCACACCCACAGCAACACCCTTGCACCTTTGCCACACCCTCAGCCACAATAATTCTGGTCACTTGCTATCCCATGATTCCTTGCGTACTTATTTGATGCTTTAACTGAAAATGAACAGGAGTGAAATATTTTCAGTTTATTTCTCCTTCCTCTTTGCATAAGCAGGAAGTGATGTCATCCCAGTTCTCCTCAGCTCTCCCTGTAAATCAGCTCTCTGTTTTCACGTTTGATGTTCGATTGGAACGTTTGTGGATTTTTTTAACTGTCAGTAATTAAAGCGTATTGTTGTGGCTCGTTTTCCACATTTAACTCCGTGTTTAGCTGAACGCTGTAGCGCTTAGCGCGCCGGTGATTTGCATACGATGACTCAGTTCGCAATTAAGACGCGGAACAAACGCAGCGTATTTACATCCGTATATCTGCAGGTTATTTATAATCATCTGCATAATTGTATGGGGTTGACTCATGCTTCAGCAACACACACACACACACACACACACATAGAATGACTGCCAACCTGTTTATCACAGTTTCTTCCTACACTGACATCATATCTTTATTTTGTTATTTTATAATAAATACATAATTGTTTCTATAGCAACAGCTCACTGACAGGAACGGATGAAAAACGTGTGCGTAACGTAGCGCTTTGTAACAGTCAGAGGTGAAGCTGTGACTTTTAGTTTTCCGACATCTTCAGGACAGAGGAGTTTACGCTTCATTACGGTTTCTCAGTTTGTGTTTTTTTTTTTGTCTTATTAACTTGAAGAGAGAGAATAAAGAGCGGCTGGTGAGGGAACGACTGTTTATAGCTGCTATAACGTAAGAGACAACAGGAGTCTAACTTGTTAGATTACATTAAATGTAACTATAAACAGATAAAAATTATGACATTTTGTTCTTTAATTAAATTTTATAAAATTGTAATCGTTGGCTTAGCTTCTGTATTGCATCTCTGGTGTGTATATGTGTGTGTGTGTGTGTGTGAGTGTGTGTGAGTGAGTGTGTGTGTATGTGTGAGTGTGTGTGAGTGTGTGTGTGTGTGATCACAACTTCCTGTACAGTGAATGTTTATTAGTGTAGGACCCTGTAAATATATAGCTGTGAAGACGTCCTACTTCCTTTATAAGGCGGTGCATAGTTTCTTGTAATATCTGTGTGTGTGTGTGTGTGTGTGTGTATTTAACCTCTAATTCCCCCAGGCCCATATGTGCTGCATAGCTACTGTGCTTAGTGGAAAGTGTTGCATCTCACTGCTGTGTGTGTGTGTGTGTGTGTGTGTGTGTTCATGCTGAGGTGTTAAAGAGAGAAAGCGTGCTCTTCACTTAAAAGATAAAGCATGCTCGTACATCCCAAGTGTCAAAGGGATTTTTTTTAATGTGAAGTGCAGATGAAGCATGTGTGTGTGTGTGTGTGTGTGTGTGTGTGTGTGTGTATGTGTGTGTGTGTGTGTGTGTGTGTGTATGTGTGTGTGTGCGTGCTATTCCCTGCGTTCACACTAGCAAGAACCAAACGATGTTTTGGCTGTGTCTCAAATCTTCACTTGTACACTCTTATAAAACGTAGAACCCTTAATGGTTCTTCACTTGTCCCTCTGGTGGAACCCTTAAAGGTTCTAGGGTTAGGGGTAGAACAGACAGAGTGTTTCCATATTAGAAAGGGTTCCAAGTAGAACCTTTTTAGGAAGCCAAGAGCCCTTAATTATTCGGTGATCCCTCAAACCTTAAAGAACCCTTGAAGAACCCGTTTTTTTCTACAACAGAAGGTTCCTTTTCAGGGAGGTTTTAAAGTAAAATCCTCATTAAGAAGCTGAGAACATTGCTCATTATTTTTTTCTTAATATCTAGAACCTGTCAGGAGTTTATCATTTAGCTTATTATTCCACTTTTAGAAAAAAGGGTTCCTATTCAAAGAACCCATGTGGAGCCCTTTTCTAAGAGGGTATTAAATAAGTATGTGCTGTTTGTCCTACACACACAAACACTCTTAACAATTTAGCTCGCTCAAGGGTTCTTCGTTCAGAAAGGTTTCAATCTAAGTAGAACTT